>CANSZD010001301.1:0-47500 GCA_947648045.1 Beta corolliflora
TAGGGTAGAATTGACAAATTTTCATCCAACTTGAGCTCTATTAACCTTTTAATGTGGGCCAAATAAAATCTATCTAGAATATATTTAAAAGTGTCAAGTAAGAGTTGTCGCCACGTGGCGCTATTCCTGCGTGATATAAGATTTGATCCAATGACTTTTAAAGCTTTATATGTCTAAAATCTATAGCACTAAACCAAATAATATTTGGTGTTATAATTTTAAATTAAAAATATTAATACAATGAAAATTATAATTACTTGAGGCGATACTACATTTTCAAAGTTATATAACGTAGAATATTATATTTATGTATGTTTTAAATTATCTTTAATCTAGTGTTAATATTATTGTAGATATTGAATGAGCGTATATAAATGATAATTGATCTTTATTCTTTACACTAAAAATAACGATCTTGGTGAATCTCCTCGTAACACATTCAGAAAGTATTTGATTGGGAGGAAAAATTAATATGAAGACATGGTTTCCTTTTTTTTCTTTGTTTTGTTTCAGTTGTGGAAAATACTTTGCTCAAGAGTGGAAATATGTTTTCCCAAGGATGTTATATCCGCCAGGCCCTATCCCTTTACTTCATTCTCTTATCGATAATCTTCCAACATTTCCTTTTCTCCGTCCTCTCTAGTCTCTACCTATTCTTGTGAGAAACCATATTAAGGAATTGATTTACAAGCACATTTTCCCCTCAAAATATGCAATTAAACATAGCATAATTGGTGAAATTGGATTCTCGACTAAATAATTTATTAGTACCTTATAAGCAACCAACCTTAGAACACAACAAACAATTTTGATATTTGAACGAGTCAATAAATCAAAGAAATTTAAAATAGTTAGATGGTCAGAATTTCAAATAAGTTTAATGTTCCAGGTTTAGAAACCAAGACCACTACAAATACTCCATTCAACTACAATTTCAAATAATTCCGAATATATTAGAAGTTGTGCAAGTTGTGTCCTCACAACTACAAAGTAAAAATCCTATTACTGGACTAAACGACTGTTCACCTGAATTTGTTTTTGCTAAAGTTAAGTTCCTTTTGTTGAAATTAACCATCATTAGTAAACTTAACTTATCTTTGCTGAAATTATGTCTGCTAATTATTTTTTGTTTTTCCTTTTTATAATAAGATGAAAAGAACATGGCCTAATCAAATACTCCATTCAACTACCATTGCTTAATGGAGTGATTTTATATATGCCTTGACTATTTCATATAGGAAAACGTTAGCCTCAAATATCAAATGGTGACATTACTTACCAAGTCATACATAACTACCCAAAAAGAAAAGAAAATAAAACAAAGAGATTACACAAATGTGTCCAAGGTAACAATTCAACAATCTTTATATAGCTCTACAACAAACTGATTATTCAAATACTATTAGTTAACTGTAACTTTTCCCACCATACCAGCACCAGCATGAGGGGAGCAGTAGAACTTGTAAGAACCTTTCTCAGTGAGGACAACTTTGTAAGTCTCCCCTGGTGCATTCAGCAAATCTTCCTCGGGCATCGAGATCTTTCCGGCATCGACACCGGAAGGAATCTCGTCCTCATCGAACACCACGTTGTGGGGGAATCCGGCATTGTTCTTGAACACGATCTCCTCACCGGCGGCAATACTGAAGTCTTGGGGAACAAAAGCCAAAACTCCGCCATCGCCTCCGAGCAAGATTTCAATGGCCATGGCGTTTCCGGCGAGAATTCCGGCGGCGGCGGTAGCGGCGACGGCAACTCCGACGTTCTTCAGGGAGGCCTTTACTGCCAATCGTGGGACGGCGGTGGTGGTGGGGATCATTTTAGCAATTGTGGGCTTCGCGGGTCCTGCGGCCTTAAGGCCGGTGAATGATGGGACTGCAACAGCGGCGGAGGAGGTGACGGTGGCCATTGCAAGATTTTAGAGGGGTTTAGTTTAGTTTAGTTTAGTTTAGTTTAGTGTATAGGTGTTGGAAGAAATGCCTATGACAAGTGAGAGTAAGGGTGGGATTTAATAAGATGTGATAAAAGGGAGAATGAGGTGGTGGTATGATTTACTAGTGTTCTTGTGTGGCTTAAATTTGCAGGAATTTCAGTGGCTTTGGATAAATGGATGTTCTGATGTGTGGACCATGGGGGTTGTTATCTTGTTTTTGATTGGTTGTACTTGGATTATATTTGATGATATGGAATTTTGGGAGGTGGAAATGGGGCTTGAGTTTACCAAAATAGTGACAGAAACATGAGATTTTATTTGGGAGATAACTGATGGAACCATAACATTGGATTGATTGGCCCCTTGAAAAAAAATAATAAGAAATTGGATTGATAGGGTGTTAGGACCTTGGGCAAGAGTTATTTTATGTTTGTTTGGTTGACATGTGATTGAAATTCCTTTTAAGAAATTGTATTTCTTTGAAAATTGTTTAATTCATACAATGTCTAAGAAATGCTTTGAATTTGTTGGATTGGCATTCAAGAATTATAAATTAATGAGAATTTTGATGGACCCAGGATGAGTTTGTTATTGAATGATGTTTATTGGATTAATCCATTTCACTTCAATTTTCATTTCTAATTTTAGTTTTTGGTGCTAGCAAACAACTATTCCATATATGGATTCCCGTGAATTTCATTTTCCCTACTATAATTACTTTGCATCAAGATTATTCACCACACAAAACCTAAATTTATTGAAATCTCAAAATATTTTGGTAATTGGAATTTCATATTTTCTTACAATACCACAAACAAATCAATTAAGCATTGACAATCCTACAAACTAAAAATTATGGGTATATATTATTTTCTCGCCTCATCCTTCTCCATCTATCCCCTAGAAGTTATCGAAACTACCCACATAACAAGAACTTTGAGGATATTTCGATGGTAAAGAATTACAATAAGTAATAGAAAACCATAGTTGGTGCCCGATAAGAGCGAAGAAGGATGATAAGAAGGGAGATACTAAAAAGCGAGTTATGTGTTTGACTTTTGAATAAGATAGATAAAGTTGTTTAGAAGCGTGAGTGTAACTTAAAATGCCAAGTAATCCTTATGATGTGATAAGATAGGGTAAAAGAGAAAAAACAATTTGTAAAAAAAGGAATAAAGCAAAATAGAGAAAAAAAAACTAACTTAAAAAAAATAGGGAAGCTGTTTGTAGAACAAAGGGAGATGTTATTAACCTTTAATCATCACTATAAAGATCTATGATTAAATAAAATAGAAAGTCAAAATTTAATGATATACGATAAACCATCATGCCTATTCAGAACACATACTGATTCTCAGCAAAATTGTGTGTACACAATAAATTTATCATAAGACCATTTACTTTTAGCCTAAAAGGTCACTTTCCAAGTTAAAAAGGGATGAAAAAAGAAGGTAATTTTACCCTAAATAAGCTACTTATGTTAAGATAATAAATTACCCATATCTTAAAATAATTTATTATGCACCAAAGATAGGAGTTCACTCATGGTACACCCGTTAGCGTCTACGAAGATGGTAAGACACCCGGAAAGTATCTACGTGAAGCATGTACACCTGTGGGCATTTTCATAATTAATTAGAACTTTAGGGGCACGTTGGTAATTTCCGGCTTCATCATCATCTTCCTCATCAGCAAAAGAAGTTAAACTTTCCGACGATGGGAGAACAAATTGCCGGCAAAAATGTCGCCGGTGGCAGTGGAGGAGACGCTCAACGGTCAATCCCGACGCCATTTTTGACGAAAACTTATCAACTTGTTGAAGATCCTTCCATTGATGACGTCATTTCGTGGAATGATGACGGATCTTCCTTCATCGTTTGGAATCCTACTCGCATTTGCTCTCTCATCTCGACGAGGAGAAAAGCATTTGCTTTGCGAAATTCAACGCCGAAAAGCAGATTCTAGAAGTGGCGCGAGGCATTTCCGTCGGAGATTCGCTCTTCTTTTCGCTCATTTCTTTCTCGCTCTTCTTTCGCCGGAATCATGAAATCAAAACTTGGAAATTGAAACTTCAATTTCCAGATCTGAGTACTTTGCATTTCGCTCATTTGTTCTGTTGTTGTTTTGCTCGTTTTCTTCAATCTATTTTTGCTGGTTGTTCGGAGTGAAGACGTATGAAGTGGAGGAGAGAGAATCAACCACCATTGTTGAGGTGTTTGTTATTGGCGGATTATAATTGTAGGGAGGAGGAGAGAGAAAGTAGTTTGTTCATGGTGGTGGTGTGGAGCAAGCTGCTCATTTACATAATTTGTGCTCATTCAAGTTTGCTCATTTTCTTAAATGAGTAGAAATGTTTACTCATTCGCTTCATTTCGCTTCATTTTACTCACTGCTTCATTTTCGCTTCATTTGCTCATTTTACTCATTTGCTCATTTCGCTCATTTTGTTCAATTTGCTTCATTTGGAAAAAAATAATGCTTAGGGTACTATAAAGATAAGACATCCAAGTCGTGTACTATAAATATTCCCCACCAAAGATATCGGAATTTGTGATTGATTTTGCGCTCACTATAATGATGAGCTTTTAAATATAAAATAACACTTATAAAAGACGAAGATGATTCATAATATTCAAAAAAGTAATTTGAATGATTTATCATTTTTTACTTTTACTTGACATATAAAATCTCGAAAATAACCAAAAAGGCATTTGGTAATTACAATTTTGCACTGATCTTTGCCTAGTTCCCAACTCTGATGAACCAAAATTTGTTTTTAACATATGTAAATGTCCTACATATAATTCTAAGTTTTTAATGTCAAATTACAAATATTGTATACAAAAGTTCACTATCTTATATAACAAGTAAATGATTTTCATACCTGATTTTCGTATACAACTTTTTGTGATTCTAGATACAACATTTATAGCTCAATATACAACATTTGTTGTTGAATTCTCAGCCACTAATATTTTAGAACAAACGTTCTATCATATCAAGTGCGAAATGGGAATTTCCCATAACAAAACAACTTTTGTAAAAGATTCAATGTTGTTAAGCAAACTTAGCACTTGGCATCCTTTTCTTTTAAAGTAATACTCCCTGGGTTTCCTAATATAATGAACACTTTCTTTTTTGGATAATATTAGTTTTCTGACACTCCTTTAGCCCAAAAGTAAAAGGTCATTTGTCCCCTATTTATCTTTTTTTAATAAGATACACCCAACTTTTTCTCTCCTGTAATAAAAAAATATTTCACTAAAGCATATCACATCTACTTTTGAATGAATAGGGAAATTCTCAAATGAAAAACCCTCATAAGTATTGACTTTTTCCCACGATACACCTTAATTTGTCATTCACAATGGCGACCTTTTAGTATTGACTTTTTCCAATGTACATCTTAAGTTTCCATTCTTAATAGTACGCTCATAATATTGACTTTTCACTAAATTTAGTATGCCTAACTAGTATTAAGTTTATCATCAACAAAACCAAGAAAAACCCTCATCCACATTAATGAATAAGGTACAAAATCCAATTTAACCTACATCTAAAGTAAATCAACTACAAAAACCTAGAAAACTCATTATTACATTGACAAATTAATACAAAACTCTAGAAAAAAAGGGTGTAAGGAACAAATTTATGGATGTGAAATGCCCACAAAATATTAAATGAAAAGAATCTCGTGGTTGATTAAATCGTCCAATAACTAATTAGTTATATGATGATTCACCAAATTCTTTTCGTTCTTTTTGGTTCTTGATAATTTGTGGTAGATCATAATCATATATTTAGTAAAAAGTCAATACCATGAGGGTATTATTAAGAACGAAAACTTAAGGTATATATTGGAAAAGTCAATACTAAGAGGGCACCATCGATAAAGAAAATGAAAGGTGTATCATTGAGAAAAGTTAATACTAGGAGCATATACCACATGGTGTATCTGATAACCACGAAACAACTTATTCCTTAAACGATATATCCTCCTAAAAAGCGTGTAGATTAATCTGAAACGGAGTAAGATATTTAGTAGTAATAGATAATGATGACCACGAAGACAACAATAACGTAATTACCAACCACTTCTGCTCACCGTTCATAAAACAATTGGAAACATTAATACTCAATGTTTGAAAATAATAAATAAGAGCCACTAATCAGATTGATTTATCTACTATTTATACCAGACTACTCCTGGCTGCACTACTAGGAAGTTCACAATCAGCAAGTCCAGGATCTCCAGTAGAAATAATACGATATAGTGTTCCAGAAAGCATTAAGTAATCACCTACGCGCGGCAAATGCAATGAATGAAGAGCAATGCATAGAAATGAGATGGTGAAACGGGCCATCCATCAATATCTATATTATTTACCTTTTCCTGAGATTTGTATACAAGGAACGAACTCTCATCTAGTCTTTGGTCCAACAACAGATGAGAATACCTTGAAATTTTCACTGAAGCCATTTTAATATCAGAATAAATAAAATTTAGCACCTACCGGCGACGTCTTTGATAGAGTGAATAACCAACGAGGGCTGACATCAAGAAAGTCCATAGTACCTGCCAAAGACAACATGATATTGGTTCATTATGTAGAACCACAAACGATTTGAATGGCAAATGAATTGGAAAACAAACATACAGTGTTGATTGTTTGCCACCGTTCAAGCCTCTTGATTCTGCACTGAAGGTCTTCAATTGCATTGTCGATTGCTGCACCTTCTCTGCCTGGCGAGGATTCTGAGGATGAGCTACTTCCCTTCAAACCGTCAAAAAAGTTGGGATAAATGTAAGAACGACCAAGTTTAGGATGAGTACTATCTCCACATAACGAACACTACTATTGACACAATACACAAAAAAAATTGAGGGTTTTGAGCAATCAATAAAAAGAGATGACATCGACCCACAGTTCACATCATGTCCCTTTGTATAAATCATTTGTCAAGGCCAAAACTAGGCGGTAAAAAGTAAATAAAAATTAAAATTGGGGAACTTTTTTGACAACGAATTGAAGGAACCAGCAATTTACTAACCAGGTCCCAGATTTTCAAGACAAGAATAGTAAAATAGTGGCATTGAGGTACACTATTGAACATCTTCTGCCATACACGCTCTCAAACTCTGCCACTTTAACAGAGAATCCAGTAATATAAACTACTCCAGAAAAATTACTCACATACAATTTTAGGATGTCAACATAATTATGTGACATTTCCTCGAAATATAATGGTTTGTGGTTGCCATTTATCTTAATCAAGATTAGATAATGGGGTGAGTGTGAGAACAATCCAAGAATTATGAAGGATCTTTTAATAACTGTCACATCGTTGATTATGTGAGGTCAGAGCAACACATAACTTCAAAACAGAGGAGATTCCTACGGAACCTGTTTGCAGTATTAAGATTTCTGCAATAGCACTCATCCTATCATAAGGTCAGGCTCACCAAATCATTTAGCACGGCAAACAATCTTCACAGAAATGCATTCTAGCATCATATCACTAAGGCCTAAGCAGTCACTCCAAAGTATATATCAATGGACCCTTCCGCATAGTGGCACCTACACGCAAAAAAATGCTGCTAGAAAGCACCCGTACACAGAAAATATATTGATTCTACATGGCAGGTAGAATAGAAACTGCCCACAGATACCTGTTTGGCTAAAGATAGACACCTTCCTATAGCACAAGGGGCCTAAAGCTTCATCTTCATCATAGGGTCAAATAGGTGTGAGCAGTGACCGCTGTTGGCGGCGAAAAAAGAATGCAGATAACTTGTTACATTGGTAGCCAAACACGCACCAGTTTTTTCATTGATTATTCTTCAAAAAAAAAGTGAACTACACCCAAACTCAGGTAGAGAAACAAGAGACTAATCTAATGTGGCAACTGGCAGAAAGTATCCAAACATGTCAATCATGGTCAACTATCTATGGGATCAATCAGTTGGAACACACAGAAGTCAGTCACTAAGCACATGCGTATTGTCTAATAAAGAGAAGAAGCTTAGCACAGCATCCAGGTACCTAAGAAGCAGCACTTTGTTCCCACAAAACAATAGATTCAGTCTAATTACAAGACAAAACTTAGAGCACAGCAAAATGGCTTACAAAAGCTGAACCTTATCACCATAACATGTGTATCAAGGTTTAATGACATGTGTGTGTTTGGTGCAAGATATGGTGAAATTTAAACAGTTACGGCCAATATGTTAACTTATCCATTTCTTCATTTTCATTGCCACTTAATGTCATCTTCTAAAGTCTAAAGCGGTAATTATGGAAATGAAAAATATACTAAGAAAAAGAAAACTCCAAGGTGGACAATCTTTAACATGAATATCGCCATATAACTTCTAACAAAAGTCACTCATACCGTGCCATTTATCACCGCCTAGCAAACGGATCGTTAAGTCTTTAAAAATAGTGTTCGCATTGGAAACTCTGTTGGTCCTCCAAGATCAAATGGCTTTGGGTCATCAAATGTGTATACCATAGAGCACCTCTATAGTTTCTGATTAATTCTAGGTATGTCATATCCTTGGGATGATCAAGTTCATACCTCTTTATTTGCTTCTATCAGATTAAAGCCTTAATATTATAAGTTGATCCATCAATCTAACTAACGACCCTCTCATTATTAGACATAGTTAATGCAGGCTAGCAGAAGGAGCTCATGTTAATTGGACAGATTTTGCCGATCTCATTCACTCCTGTTTATTTAATAAGACTGTACAGGATTAAAAAATAGTCCAATACCTGAGACTGAATAAATTCAACAAGCTCCTGCAATCTTGCAGCTTGCTGTGTGTGCACTCCACTGGAGTTTATCTCCAGGGCTGGTAAGCTCTCCAATATAATTTGCAGATAACTCTGGAAGATGAATATAAGTTGAATCATTGCAGATAACAGTAATAGCAGAGTTTTTCTATCTATCAAGCGACTAAAAAAATGCAATTGAAAAGCCAGAAAGAGGTTAACAGCAGGTGCAAAGTCAAACCTTAGTTGTGTATGAACCATCCAGTCTTAGCATTGAACCTGCAGCAACTACAGCTTCTTTATCAACCCCTTTAATTTGGATGTAGGGACTTGGCACATCTTGCAGATTATCAACTTCGACGAGAATCTGAAAGATGTAGAGGAACTATTATAAAATCCAGATATGAAATTTTGCAGCTTGAAATCATTCAGTGAACATAAAGCTATCTTAGGTTATAACAGGTGAGAACATATATCAAAAGATGCAAGTGGCTCATGCCTGGCACTAGGCGCTGTCTAAACAGACCCGGCCCAGAAAACCGACCCGAACTTGCTGTGACCGATAATTGACCGGTACCTCAAAGAGCCGGTCGATTGGTGATCTGAAACTGACCCCAACCTGACTTGTATTAAGTTAATTCCCGATAGCCAATTTGAACCGATGAGTCTATGATCAGCGACGGAGCTACAGAGTATCTGGGGGAGGCCAGTCCCAGGCCCAGCACGGCGGCCCACTGTATTATAGCTGGCCCCCACTATTTTTTATGATAATTCTTTTTCCGCATTAGTTAAACAATAGTGATAAAGTGGCTCAATGCCAATAGCAGTGAAAATTGCTTGACTCCTCTGTATGGGAGGTCTGCAGTTCGATGACGAGCTTGTTTCCCATTCCTTCATCGACTTTTTAATTTTTTGGTTTTTTAAAAATAATTATCATACACTTTGTGCACTTCCTCTCTCTCTCCTTTTTTTTTAGTTTGACTGTTTCATTATTTACATCATTATATGGACTAGAATAATTTTCATTTCAACTTTGTTTCATTATTTACACCATTATATAGACTAGAATATATTTCCTGAACACTCTTAACATCAGTCGTGAGTTAATAGTTCTATGTTAAAAGAAAATATGGAAAAATCTAGAACTTTTGCTTTGTTGAAACTTAATCAAGTATGTCATCTATACTTCTAACTATTCAATGATTATATTGTAGTACTCTCTCAGTCCCATAATATAGTTTCTGTTTCGCAATTTTCACGAGAATTTAGGAATGTGAAACATATCATTATTTGTATTAGAAAGTAATTGGGTTTTCCTTATTTCTTAAACAAAAATAAACATTAATTGAAGGCTTTTGGTAAATTATGTTGATTGTTCCAACCAAAAAAATAACTTGAATGAACAAAAATTAACCAATAGGATTACAACAAAGTGAATAATTAAAGTACAAAGATTTAAAATAGGTTCGTGTAATTTGGGAACTTAAAAAACAAAACGAGAAGTATATAATGGGACGAACGGAGTAGCTATTCTCTTCTTGAATAAATTAGTATTAGTTCCTTATTTTTTGTGATTCGGTAGGTATTTATGGAATCCAAATACTATGTTTTATTAAATATGTTAATAGTTAATAATCAGAGGTAAGAAAGAGAGATTAGTGAGATTTTTGGCGTAAAAGGTATGCAAAATGCAAAAATGTGAATTATATGTGTTTTTACAAACTAAGTCCGAAATTCGTTGCTCTATTTATTTTTTGAAAAATTGACGCCGGGGTCTCAACTATGGCCTATAGGCGAATTTTTTTAAAACGGTATTAACTGTCAATTATCCTCTGGAGGTCCTAACATTGGGGGTGTGACTTTAAGTGGACCCATATGACTTGGACTACTTGGGGAAGTAAAAATTTGCATATGGGGCCCACACTCTCTTAAACAAGCTTGTTCCCCCCTCTCTTTCCTTACTCTTTAGTTTGCCATTTGTCCAATTAGTACCAGTAACCATTGCCTCAGTTCTTGCTTTTATAATCCTATATTGTTGAGACTGTTCATCAGAAATTATACCTACTTTTATGTCGCTGCTAAACTTGCTTACTCCATTGGAATCTTAGATTTAATTCACAAGCTCACCATCACCAACCCGAATTATGATCCAAAACTCGAGATGAGGAGGCAATTATTTTGTCATTTCCCGAAGTAAAGCAAGAGCCTCGGCCTGAAGTAAAGACAATTATTTTGTCATTTCCTTCCATAACTTTCCTACCATTAAAGACACCAACCCATCCAATCCCACTAGAAGGGATTTTATATTTCTTTCCTTTCCAAGCTCCATCAACCCAGATGTTACAAACCTCACTATGATAAGACCCCATAAGTTCCTGAGGAGGTTGACCATTTGTATACGAATTTACCGAACTTGCATTCCTACTATCAATCCTTTTTTGCTCATCTTCAAGTAAGAGTTTTAAGCAAGCCATCACAGAAAAGGCGAGGGGTCATTTTTTCTGAAGACTACATCATTTCTATGGGTCCGGATGGCCCATAAAATGGCTATAAAGCTTCTAATTCTCTCAACATTATTACCGTCTTGTTTCCAAAAAAATTCAGAAAGTTCCAGATCCAGTCGTTGATAGGAATATAATTGTCGCACTGAATTCTTATGCCTAAAGTAGAGATGGCCCAAACTTGATGGTAATGGTTACCAGTTCCTTTCTATTCCATGGCTTTAATCAAATACCAAATAAAAGTAACAATTTTTGTTACCATTACAATTCTCATCCATCTATTGGCTTGAATCAAACAAGCAGCAACAGTGTTATAATATCCACAAATTTCTGTTTACACAATCAAAATCCACATTTAACTAACAATAAGGCCACTCTCTAGCCACCACCATCGCTCGCAATCCCCTAGCCCACCTGCCTTCGACCCCTTCACCAATTCACATACGATCGGTAGGGAAGGTAACGGAACAACTATGGTCTAAGTATGTCAAATACCATCAAAGTAGCATAAGGTTCCAGAAAAAACGAGTCTACAAGGAACCAAGTATACTTTGATCACATAGGATTTTGTGGCCGATTGCCCGATTCACAAGAAATTTTTTGAGTTACATTATTAAACAATGTTCTAATTCAAGCACTAGAATTTTCACACAACATACACATCCAAGGTTCTTGCATTAGACGCAAAAAAGCTGGAGATTATTTATGTACATGCAGACTTACACCTGTACATTATCTTCTCAATTCTCTGCCCACCCTGCCCGTTGCTTCATCACTCCTTGAAGTAGGATAATATCACATTAGCAGATGTTCTGCAGCTTACTAATGACCATATATTTATGTTACTTCAGATGTTAAGCTCCTAGTAAGAATAAAAATACCCACTCTATTTTCACTAATATTCAAAACCTAAAACTTCTCCCAATTTTTTTTATCGATCTCCTACATATCAAAATGTCTTCCTACCTTCGGATCTATTCATTATAATTGCTTAATTGCTAAATGATCAATATATTCAATTCAGTACCAAGCTCAATATCCAAATTGAAGTTATCAAAAAATATTATTAGCTTAGAGATTGTCTAACCTTTCCATCTTGGTATATGAAAGCTGAAGCTTCAATGTATGCTACAGCTTGATACCTAACAGCATATTATAAAGTTTTAATTAGAAACAAAATTATCATAGCTTAGATATAAGAATCAAATGAACAATCAATGGTTTGTAGATCATTCTAATATCATAATCACCAATGTTTAAAGCCATAAGGCCCATAAACACAATCAGAGTCAGGGATCAAAATCATGGCACTGTACGTGGATCGTCTCTAGAACGAACCATTAGTAATTACTTTTAAACCATTAGGACCAAACAGAAAGTGGTGATGGTGGTGTCATTAGGATGTTGATTACAATAGTGGTGGAGGGATGTAAAGGAGTTTGGGGGGGGGCTCATGTCCTAAGAAGGTGTAGGGATGATGACCCTTGTTAGCGTAATTTCATTCAAAATGGGGAAAGGAATCCAAGAATACTTGAAACAAACACTTCCAAAAGAAAACCAGGGAGAAGTATGTGATTTTTATTATGGCGCTCTGTAACGGGATTTCGCGGAACGGCAAATCCAAAATCCGTTACAGAACGGCCGTTCTGTAACGGAACGAGAGAGTTTTAATTCCATGCTCTCTACCCCCTTCCCCCCTCATTTCATTCTGATAATAAAGCTTTAGCCAACAAACTTTGTCGCTTCACATATATCCTAAACTAGAGAGGAACTCAATTCTACTATTAACTCTGGTGAAAGCGTCTAGCACAAGTCAACCGAGCAGGTGGCTTTGGTGAAATCATCACAAGACTCCAGTTTCATACTACTGAAATCAACTTTCTGATTCACAGATCTCTCAGTAAGATGGGCAACAAGAAGCAAAAACAAGTAAGCAATCAACCTTTGCTGCTCCAAGATTTAGTTAAGCCAGATTATCAGGCAACTACTTTCCCAATCCATTAGCATATTATAAGAATACACTAGTTGATGAGTTATACTAAAACAGGTTTTGTGTGGAGCGCATGCAGGTTAATCCAAGTAAATTAGTGAAATCATAAATACTGACAGTGTAATTTGGAAACATGTGTACAGCTTACCCAAGGTTAAGAAGCCCAATCACAGTGCTGATACTGATATCAAAATCAACTTTAGGTTGGATGATAAAATTTCCTTCTCGTATTGGCTGAAACATTTAGAACAGAGAAAGCAGTAAATTACAGGCCCAAAAGATGAATTTATTACATTAACTAGTAGTTGTTGTATAGAAAACTGGACATCAAACCTCTCGTATCAGCAATGCAAATCTTCCCTCACATATTCGAACACGTATACAATCACTTTCTGTTAAGTAGCCATTGGAAGGTATACCAGGAAGCCTAAGATAGACGTCAATAAAATTCTGTACAGAGCTGCAGACCTTAACAGATTCTAGAATCTCCAATATATCTTGATAAGCCACCTGTTATTCAAGGGAACATATAGTCTGTCAGGAAAAGAAAAACAAAGCAAATATAGTTCAACTTAAGGAAGGGAGTAATATACGCACGCACTTGTTTGTTACTTTTCAAGACAAATAACGAGCTTTCAGGGGATAAAACAGGATCAAAGTCATTTCGAATTTTGAGCTGCATCATAAACATAAGCTTGGTTAGAGACAAAGAGTGATCAGATCTTATGTTTCTGTCACCAAATTCTATTATAATTGTCAGATCAACATATCAGTAATATTCTGGTCAAGTAACTTTTAATTAAAATTCATTCTTAACACCAACTTGAAATGTGAAAAGTTCTAAGTAGAGGAGCTTCTTTATTGATAATTGTAACTCTGGGCACAGATCTACAGCTTTTCGTTCACAGTGCCTGATGGGGGAAAAAGAATTTCGATCTTCATCCAAAATAACAAATAATAAAGGGTCTAGAACCATTTATTAGGTTCTTTTAAAAAAAAAACAGTTAATGATGTTCTCTCCCAAATATTTCATATAAAATCAGTTGTTGAGCAAGCACAATCAAGCCTTGCACCAGATATTTAATGAACAAATGAGCACAGGCTCAGTGAGCCTGAGCCTAGTAAAGGGCACCTAAGCCAAGCTTTGGCTCATTTGGGCTTGTTCACACCCATTATACAGATAGAAAGTAGAAACTAAGTTATTGACAAAAGAATCTCAATTGTTACAGAAAACAAGAATACTAACATGTGCATGAACAAGATGCGGTTCAATATGCTGCTGGAACATGGGAAATACTGCCATCATAACTTCGATTTGAGACATAATACAACCAACTCTGTTTTTGTCTCTTTGGACTCTAGAAATTAGGTGAGAATGGACGCCTCCCACCTGTCATTTATCCAATCACATAACATGTATAGAGTATCCTGTCCAACAAACATGGAATGTTCAAAGGAATATGGAGAATCTTTCTTACAACAGCGATCCACAAATCCAGTGACAATCTAATATCAGGATGCAGAGCATAAACCCCTTCAAAGATGACCTGTAAATCATATATATCATAAGTATTTACTATCTACTAAGTATAGAAGCAACTCCATAAAATTTCCACTATAAACAAAAGGCAATTTCAGGTAAAAGATCTAGTTACACAGCACCAACAAAACTGATGATAAGAATTTAGCTAGATTATCCAACAAAGAGCAATAACTGCAAGGTAATACCTAATGATTTCAACAAGTAATATTTTTTTTAGAAAGAAAATATATATTCAACAGCAAAAGAACAGATGCATCGTAGGGGAGCCAGAAGTCCACCACATGTTGAGGCTAAAGAAAATAAGTACTCCAAGTATAAAAAATCACACAACATGTTGGGACACGTAAAAAAGCTCAAGGAACATGAGCCAAGAGAGAACCTAGTATACCAAAAAATAGAAAAAGGAAAATAAAATAGGAGGATGACTATCTGCTTCATTTAAACAAAAAAAGGAGAAAAAAAATACCATATTTAAACTGAACAACAGTTTTTTGAAAAAAAAAATGCAAAGACAGTTATTCCTATTTTAACACTCTAAACTTCTTATTTCAGGTTATTAGATGCAATTACACAATTAACTTACTTTTTTATATGCTTTAGCACGCATTGCCTGCATACAAGACTAGTATACCTTATGAAGTAACCTAAGAGGACACATAGCCACAGATAAATTCTATCATTCCTCTGGAACCAAAGCACCCACAAAAAGGCAAAAGGTAACCTGCTACAAAATCTTATGTCCCTCACACGGTTACACCTTCCAAAACTCATATACTGAATCGATAAATGACCCAGAATCCCAACCAAATACATTAACCTTAGCCAAAGAAATATAGCCACATGACAAAGCAAAAACAAAAGGCTTTGTCTCTCCTCGCTAGCAAAACATATAGTACACACGTGAGGGAATCATAAACAAGAGGTTCCATCATTAACTTCTAGAGCCTCAGATTTTAGAAATTGTAAAAATCTTTTTACATCTAAAAGAACAATTACCTCATAATACCATTTCAACTAGAAACTCCCACTAATCGAATATTTCAAGCACCAACCAATTAATTCTCACCAATAGTCAAAATCAAATACGTTGAAGTAATCCTCTTCATTAGCTCAAACCAACCAACCGTCGGGTAATAAAAAATTGCCAAGAATAGTTGTAAAACGGAAACATAAGTCAAACTCATAGAGGAACATCACAGTTGCAGGAAAGTTGCATAGACCTAATACATAATCTAATTTTTGCTTATATTAGATGTCCAGATCAGTATCCTCCCACTGTCAGTGTCATGGAAAAATACTATCAGTCGGGAGGGTGTAGTAAAACAGTGGTCAGCAGCACATCATTTATTAAATTCCGCAAGAAACAACCAAAAAGGCAATTATAAAGAATTCTCGTCAATATTCCTATGTCCTAAATTTAATTTCACAAGACAGTAAACCATTATCAGAATTAGATATAGGAAAAAAATAAAGATTGGGGCATCTTACCACTCCACAATCTTCAGAAACTTCCAAGTCCCTAAAACCACTCCGGAAACCACTCTCCAAATCGAATATGGGTATTTTAGTTCTCCTGCTCTTCCTTATGTCATTAATATTCTGCAAGAATAAAAAAGAAGTTTGAATACAAGAATCATATAATCTGTACTCTCTTGCTCATTCATATACAAATTATTTTAAATTCCTGTTAAAATATATGATACCGGAGTCCTTAGCGCTCCTTTTGTAAATGGGTGACATATCCTTGGTGTCTTTCTAATACCTAAATCAAACCCTATCCATAATTCTGTTGAAGTTTCAAAAGTAGCTAATAGTCAAACATAGTTATGTTGGTGATAATTCCGACAATGTAACTTCTGCTTATCATACGCTTAATGACTGTACGAGAAAATTCCCTTGTGAATAAAAAAAATGGAATCACAGATTCACAGGCACCTAAACAAGAGATTATTGTATGTTCATGACCCATTTTCCATCCCACACAACAATTAGTAACTATCCCTCTTGCATGCATTAAAAACAACTCTATTTTGTTGACCCATTCTGTTGTTGCACAGTAGCAAACTCTTCTCAGGTAGCCTCCTCGAAATCTGAAGGATTTTTCCAGTTCCAAAAAGGCCTCAATGGTGTTAACATTCTACTCCCTCCCTCCCTAAAAGATTGCTCCACTTTCCTCTTTGATATGTGCCTAAAAGATTGATCCAATTCCTTTTTAGGTGATTTGGTCCCCACAATTTCTTTCTACTTTATCCTCCTACTGTATGAGTGTACACAAAAATACATAACTACTTACCCATTCAATACAACTCTAAAAAACTAACCAGAAGTAATTGGGGCAATCTTTTAGGGGACAAACGAAGTAATGCACAATGCTGCAGACATTCAACAACAGTTTCTCAGGCTCAACTTCCACGTCTAAGTCCTGGTACAGTTGTAGGGGAAAACTTGAATACACTGATGCTTCCCTATGGATCCTTTTTCTACTTCTTTTTATAGGCCACTTCCACCCTATGTGGGAAACCTCAAAGGGGCCGTGGAACCCGACTGCCAGCTCCTTCAAAGGCCAATTAACCAAAGATTTTCAATGACAAGGCTGAAGCATGAGATATACCTTATCCCCCACAACAAAGTGTGCTTCTCCACATTGTTTATCCTCCATGTGCTATTTTATTGTCAGGCCTTCAACAGATGAACCATCAAATCAACCAAAATGGAATTTCACTCTTGTACTTTTTCCTCTTAGTTGGAACATGCCTGAGGTGTTGTATCAATATTCATTGCATGGAAGCCAATATACCAATGAGTAGGACTTGGCATTGATAAAGCGCCTTAAACATATCTTAATTCACTTGTTCACCACCTCAGAATTCGGATTGGCCATCGGTTTGAGGGTGGTAAGTCGTGCTTCTACTTAGCGTGGAGCCCTAAAAACGTTCTGTCCAAAATAAGCTCAGGAACACTTTGTCTATGTCAAACTTGATGGAGGATAGGTGAACAAAGAGTTTGAAATTGACCATCTAAGAATTAGGAGATTGGCAAGATACTAGACAAAAATAAGTTATAATAAATTGACAATTGCATACTATGCAAAAAATCAACTCTTAACCGTTAATTTTCAGCATGACCTAACTACAAATCGTGATATCTTTTTATTTTGTCCCCTACACACTAATTAGACTCTTTTAACCTCTTTTTCTCCCCTTTTATCGTCTTTTTCTCTTATTCTGCTTATTTTGTAGGTGGAGTAGGCTTTCCTAGCTTATTTGAGTAGTAGGAGGCTTTGAAGAGATGTCCAAGGAGGAATACCCCCTCTGTTCGGAGGAGTACCGCATGGTGCCTCATAGAATCCCTTGCCCCATACCTAAATTATCAGCACTACAAGGAATTTCTTTCATAAAGTGTACAGAGTTAGGAGATAATTCACTAGGCACTTCACATAAAATTTTAACATGGAGTGGGTAATTGGTTGTTAAGGAACATGTAATGGCTATGTTACTCCGACATGCCCATGTATCTCAGGTTTCGCGTGTCGACACAGCACAACGACCGACACACTTAGGAACAAGTATTGAGTTGTCTAGGGTTGAATGGAAAAACCTAGATCTAAAATTTAGAAAAGAAATTGTTAAAACTATAATAAATTACCATATAGGAATTCAGAGCCAGATGATAGCTCCATCGCCGTCGAGTGGCCATTACTGTTCCCCAACAGTCAAAGCTCACTTGTTTTTTCAGGCCATTACTGAATGAGGAGAGAAAGAGAAGAAGAGGAAAGAATATATATGGTTGGCTTTTAGATACTAACTCAAACTTTATCACTCTTTTTGACTTTTTGATGTTTCCTTTCCCAATTTTTGTTAGCATTTAGATTCAGGCCATTCACTTGTTGACTCCTTTCCCACTTTTCATTTCACTGGTTGACAATTGGTTCCAACTTCCAACTCATTTTTATTTTATTGTCTTTTTCTTTTTCGTTTTTGGTTTTACTTAGTAATACTATGTTCAAATATTGCATAAACAAATAAACAATATACTTTCCTCCGTTTCTAAAAAAGTGTTACATTCACTTTTTCACGTAACTCAATGCGCTTCTTTGATCATTAATATCTTAAATTGTGCACAAGTAAAAATCATAAAAAGGTGATGTTTTGAAAGTATACATTGAGAAGAATCTAACATGATCCCACTTGACTATGTTTTTCTTTATATAATAGCGAGAAGTCAAAGTAGTTAATGAATAGTGTCAATTTACCCAATGTCACACTTATTTAGGATCGAAGGAAGTATATTTAGTTTTCCTCTGAATTTATTTTAAAAAATAATTATAAAATAAGTGCACAAGAAATTTACTCAGCACTGTGAGTCGCATCTGTTTCTACAAAATTGATCCAGACACTCGTTTGACCGTATCCCCACATAACCAACTTTTGGAAGGTGAGTGTCCAATCCTCCAATCCTTACTCAGACACGACACCTTAATCCAGGTCTGAGCAACAAGGACAAAAGCATGGGAATAATTTCAAATGAGCCAACATCAAAGAAACTAATATCAAGTGACTGTATGATGCTCTCACCTTTGAGAGCAAAGAAAGATCAAGTGAGCTGAAGTCATCATACTTGTAGTCCTTTACGTGCTCAGACTTGTAGTAGCTCTCAAGGGAAACAACCTCACAGCCAATTATGTTGGACATTTTGTGAGCCAAACTTGTTTTGCCAGAGCCACTAGGACCACCTGAAGCACCATCAAGCAAAGCATCATCAGGGAATAAGGAGGAACTAATAGAAAATAAAGACGTGGATAAGGAATTTTAAAAATGGAACCCAACAGAGCACCAGCTGGCATGATTATGCATATCAATAACGCTAGCGAATATTAAGCTTGCCACAACATCCATTTCTAGAGACATGGTTCACTGATGCAAAAAGTGTACAAGTCCTACAACAAGAGTAACACTACTTTGAATGGCCTGTCAACTTATTCACTTCAGGAAAGAAGAAAATAAAAATGCTTTGCTTCCTGCATAAGATATATACCCAAATAGACTAAAAGGACAAATGCTAAAGATTTGTGAAAAAGAGACAAACAGGAAGGATGTAGCAGCACTGGACACACAAAATGAAAATACAGTCTCTTTCCACATCATATAGAAACTAAATATGGCCAACAGTACTGTCCACATCTAGTTGATTCACTAGTAGATTAATCAACATATGATAGTGACATCGATTTTCTAAACTCTTTTGCCTTAAGGTTAGAAATTCTACCACCTGACCGGCTTGACCCTAAGGTGGAAAGCAGACCATAGTAGATGTCGTTATACACATAGAAAACAACACCAGGCAAGATATTTCAAAGTTAGCAACTTCTACTCCAAAATTATTCAAGTCTATATTTTCTGGTTGTAAGCCTTTGAAATCAATCCTATATGGAATCAAGTTTCTTTCAAGACAGGACCGTTTTTTATATTCTGACACCATTAAATTCTTTGATAATCCCACAAGTAGGATTTATTCCTAATTATCAACAATAATCCACATCAATCAGAAAGAAATGTATCTACATAACAGAAAAGGTTATTCTAAATACTGCAAAGGGTTTCATTGAACTAACTATGAGTTCTGGATCCTGATAATAAGTATGACTTACCTGTAAAGTTTTTGACTATCCTAAAAGACCAAACTCTGCCTTACATTAAGCAGTAAGAGCATCATTAACCTCTGGAATTAAACACTGCTTATTAACCTAGTCTGGGAAAGAGTCTTAACCAATCATCACAGCAGCAGCACTCTAATGGTTAAAAGTGGATCAGCCAGAAGGTTATTTGGGGTAAAAGTAAAGCATGAAAAGAGACAGATATAGAGAGGGAAGACAATAGAGTACAGGATAAACGAAAGAGGTAGAAACAGGTGAAGCAATTAAATCTTATATTACCAATGCCAACTATGATTGGAAGACCTTTACTCTCTAGAAGAGCCTGAAATCACAATACAGAGGGAAAACCAAAACTTGTTTGAGTCAAAAGGTAATTCATTTAAAAAAAACAAGAGAAGCAAAACATTCCCTTCAGATCTGACCTGTATAGCTTGAACTGCAAGAAGCAACCCTCGATCAAAATCATATGAATCAGGCATTGGAGCAAGCTGCATATTGTTCCTGAAAGAAGATGGATCTGCAGTTGCTTCATGAGAGAGCAATAAACATATAATAGAGATGAGCTAGTCCAACTAATGGGAAATAAAATTGCTTGATAAAGACATTCATTCCAAGGGAAACATCACAAACCTAAATCAGAAGCATCAGCACTTGAAGGAACTGTTGAGATGAAATGCCATGTTGCTAAGACAGGTTCCATCTTGGACTTGGTTGGTGATCGAGTCCACGGTTGAGACAGATCTTCCAGCTGATTAACAAAGTTTGGAGTTATGCGAATAGGCCGTGGTGCAGAAATTGCCCTTTCCTGATTACGTGCCATAGGGGTACTAGCTAAAGGTGGTGGTGTATTAAGGCGTGGCACTCCTGTTAAATTACAAATTAAAATAGGACACATGCATGGACCTTGCACACAAATTTATTTTCCTAGAAAATATAAACAATCTGATGCTAACCATTTTGCTCAAGTATTAGCTCCAAATATGATTTTATTATCCAAGGTCCACAAACGCCCATTCTCAATGCTTCAGCCCCAACGGTCTAGAAAAAGGAAATCAAGCAAGATCGATTAGGTACTCCTGATCTTTGTTGTCTCAGCAGTTCTTCTGTTGATACACTAACAAAGAAACATATGAAATAGCCAAGTTATGTGCACATAGATGTCAGAGCACTTGGTTATAAAGTATAAGTGATGGTTAATTAAAGCCCTGATCACTTCACCTTACTATACTAAACTGGAATTATTTTTACTAATTCAAACAGAATTTTAGTTATAAGAACTGAATGAAACTGAATATAACTTATCTCTAGTGTAAATTCTCTTACGCTGATTGAAATTGAATGTAACTGATTTTTGATGATTAAAACTGACTGAAACTGATTAGATCTAATTAAATCTGATTGAAACTTATTTTTGCTAATTAAAAGTGACTGAAACTGATTTAAACTGATTTTTCCAATTAAAACATAATTTTTTGAAATACTATTTCTTGAATTTGAAGTGAACAGGGTCTATATGGTCACAACGAGATGGCATAAAAAACGCTTCAGTAAGTCCTTCAACTATGCCCATCTTATCGAGTCATTTTATATTTTTGTAGGAGATGAGAAAACTTTAAAGACAACAATTTCAGGAATCAGCAACTTCTTCTCCATAAGAAGTTCCTGATAAGATGTACACAATTTTTCTTAGAGGTAAAAGTGAGTTCATCCAAAGACCATCAAGCATATCCAAGGAGGTGCCTGGAGGCCAGGTATAATCAACAAAAAATATGATACTCAAACGAAATAAAAAATATACATATTGTAAAGGTCTAAATGGGAAGGCGTTGCCTACCTTTCGATTACTACCTCTCACCACCATGAAAGTTTCACCAAGAGAGTCTATTGTTTCAAAAGCCAGTGAAACTTCTCCAAAGTTGAAAGTGAGTGATTCCCTTTTGTAACTCACAACAACATGATAACCTAGTTGAAGCAAACCACCAAGTGTCATCTTCCCAACCTGCTCTCACATTAGAAAGGGGAAAACCATAAGAACCTTTGAGCACAATGTTTCTACATTTATTCCTGCAAACAAGACAGTGGTCTAATTTTATTTCTACAAACAATAGTCACATGCTTGGGGACCAATTGCTAAATGTTAAGATTAGCTACTCCATGTCAAAAAAAAAAAAAAAAAAAACCGATTAGCTACTTGGAAGGCAGTTCACTTGGGGTCATTTGGCATAATAAGTGGTGCCAGGATTACAATGTAACCAATTCTACACTACTTTAGCATCCATATCATGTCATTAAATTAATGGCCATAAGGAAGCATGAATAAGTATTTGCTTCAGATTATTGACACATAAGATCTGTTATGGACTTACCTAGCATTTCCTATAGATATCAGCCCAGCAAGCTCCAAATATTATTTATAAAAATGGCCTAACTTTGAAAGACTCCGACCTTAATTACAACACTCTAAGTACATTCAGAACATTATCAATTCAAAGTATAGGATGGCTATTAGATGTTTGTCTTCATAAAAAAAAAAAAAAAAAAAATCTCACATGAAATTCATGAATCAGTCCATGCTATTCGGAGCCTCAACTTATCACTATTAAGTATCGTTAAAAAATACTTGACTGACATAGTCATATACGCTCATGGTTCCAAAACTCCAGCTGTTCAAACCCGCCGGTTTGAAACAATCAAATTTTTGTTCGCCAAAATTGGAAACCATACCAATACGGGCGAACCCAATTAATACGGCCGTATTTTCGTACCATGTTTACGCTCCTTGTGCATAGTTTACATGAAAGATACGATTACATATTTGTCACAAACTCTTCCAATGAGTACAATCAGTCATGAGTACAAATCGGTCACCAGCCCATATACAAGAGGAGGGTTCTGGTAGGTGATAACCGGTGTAAATCTTAGTAACATCCATGAGTGTAAATCATATCAATTTCCTGGTTAATAAATTGGAAACATGAAGTATGACCGCACAATTTACACATGAAGTTAATAGTACTCAAATGATATCATAGATACTGGAAACATGAGATATGCAGACCTACAAGATCAGAACATTAGTTTTAAATCTATGGCTATGGATTTATGATTACAAAGTTGTAAACCTTAATTTTTAAGAACATAGAAGAACATAGACCACAAGATGCTCGAAGACATTTGAATTACACTCCAATTGCTAATAAATTTTATATTGCTATGCTTGATAAGTTCACCAGTACGAGGCAGATATCTTACCTCAAATTCTGCCTTAGGCCGGATGATAAAATGTTTGTCCACAATTCTCTGATCACCCAGTGACAGATAATAACGAATTCCAGATTGACGCACTTTAATCCAATCATTTATACGAGCTTCTTCATTTGCTGAAGGTGGCCGAAGGTACATCTCAATAAAACTAGAAGAGAAAAACCCGGCCACAAATTCAATCAAAGTTATATGTGTACTGTGACTCAGATATTTTAAGTCATGGCACATGCTACAAAACGTGCGAGATATAAGGTCAATCTGAGAGGCCCTTAATGGCCATCAGAAATAGACATAAAAACCTATAAGGTCGATCCAAGAGGCCCTTAAAAAAGAGAGCTTACTTGGGACTCCCCAGCTGAAATATGATGTTTCACAGTTTCATAATATTTTAAACTTTGAAAAGCATAATAACAACTAATCAGCTCCCCTCTGGACTTACTTATCTGCTTGCGCCTCCTGTCCACTTTCTGTGTAATCAGAATGTCCATTTGGTGACTGTATAAGGAGCACATATAAGCATCATGTAAGAGTTAGCAAAAAAAATAGTGAACATCAAATCAGAAGTTTTTACACTCTTAAACGTTCTGTCAGCTACCCCAATGCATGCATGAGGTTAGTATTTAGGAGGGTACCAAGTCACTGCCAACGTAAGTCAAGGTTAGTGTGAAAACAAGTTGTTTCTTGCTTTATTTTGGATGTTAATATCTGATTCTTTTAGGCATGTGTTTTTCTGACTTTTAGGAAAGTGTCTAGTTTACTTGGAGTAAGGCATTAATTGGTTTGTTTTAAGAATATTTTGCTATTCTCTTTTGCTTCTAATTCCTATATAAAGGCCCCTTACTTCAGTAATAAAATTGAAGATTGTATGGCTTAGAAATTGGCTTAGTGCTTATTTTTTTCTAGGACAAACTATTTCCAGAAATTTCATTGTGTTGGACGATTGAAGTCTTTCATAAGAACCTTAGATTAAACGAGTGAAGTTTAGTTTTAGTTAGGTTGTTTTGCTAGTTAGTGAAGTTGAACAAATCATCCTAAAAATCCTCCTCATTCGAACCCTTGCTGAGTGAAGCCTTAGGGAATCAAAAGTGAGTGAAGCTTGTGAGGAACTAAGTTAGAATCCCTTCACAGATTCGTATCACATTGACATAACAAAACCAGAAGATTTATAACAGGCACATCTTCCTATATTACTTTATAGAGTTAGAACCCTTAGGGAATCAAAAGTGAGTGAAGCTTGTGAGGAACTAAGTTAAAATCCCTTCACGAATTCGTATCACATTGACATAACAAAACCAGAAGATTTATAACAGGCACATCTTCCTATAAATATAAGCACATCAGATGATCAGAGTAAGCAGAAAAGGTATCAAGATGAAAATCTATCAGCTGGCTCCAAACGACCAACGACTACACGAGATCAAAAGGCAATACTATCATGAACAAGATTTTATGCAACACAGAAACCAAGTTAAAGAAAAAAAAGTCTATTTTTCATATCCCACATGTAATCTGAAAAGTGAGGCCATGAAACCAGTCCTAACCTGGTGCTCCCAGCATGTCCTGACCCTCCGTATTTTTATTCATTCCCAAAACCACCTGCCTGCAGAAAGATGCTAAGCTATAGCCCAAAGAACCTTTCGTCCACTTTGGTTCTAAGAACCTATATATATGTATATTCTCCACAATTTCCAGGAAAAGCTCAATGTGCTTTCAACAAGATATAAAGCCTACCCAGGATAATTCAACAGAGCCTACCATGAAAAAGCAATTGCCACAAATCTTGAAACAACTCTGGAACATAAAAAGGAACTGAAAAACCAAGTCTGCATTGCTCCCCCACCCTTTGGATTCACGGCTATAATAATAACCCACATTCCGTGGTGCCAGAAACTAATCTGTGAGACATAGGCAAGCCAAATGCAGTCATTAATTACCTGTACTTCTTCTTAGGTCTTATCCTCCCTCTTTTTAAGTTTTTTTTTCTCACTATCACCTTGCCATCCATCCTGTAGCATTCGGGTATCCCGAAATCCCATAGAGCATACTCTCTCTTCTACCCATACCTTACATGTGTACCTTCGAATTGGCAGCAGAAACATAACGCACCATAAAGCAAATCTGGTGCTGATAACTATAAGAATTTTCCATATAAAAATTTCTGTGCTCCTCCATTTCTCTCACCTGGATTTTTTCACAATGTCCAAAGTCTCCATCTATCTCTCCACTGCCATGCATGACCAACCAACAGAAGCATTCTTTCTTCACGTATAGAGATCAAATATATGCCCTCAATTGATTATCATTCTCGTTTTACTAAACTTACATTCTAAGTACACAGAATATGTTTATTCTATCAGAAAGAACATCTTAACTAAATTTCTCTCCAAAATCCAGCATGCCTTCGGATGTCCCAATTAAAAAAGAAAACATCATCAGTGTACCATAAAGTTGCATCACTTGAAATGTATATTGCTCCATACATCATCTTAAACTACTCTTCTTAACTCATCCGTCACTACATCAAAAAAAAAATCCTTAAAATTTAACATTATGTCAAGATTTTTGCTTTGAATTATAATGGACTACATCAGATACCTAATTACCTTTTAGTCTTCTCTTTTTGTGACAAGTATTATTCCTCTTATTACAAATAAACAATCCCATCCATGCTTATTCTATCAAGAACCTTAAACTATGATTTATCTTGATGAATTGATACGCTTTTATATTGGATTCCATCTATCATAAGCAATGTAAAATTAATTAATTAGGTTACACAATACAGAGATACTTTTTACTATTTATTACTCTGGAAAAAAATTTGCAGGCTTCTCTTTCATATTGATCTTCTTAAATGCACAGTCTACCCTATATCCTTGATATTCAAATTCAAGAAAGCACCCCCACATATACTGCTGCATTTGGTAATCATCCACTTTCCAACTAAAACACTTTGAGTAGGGGAAGCTGGCAATTCAAGGACTCCTTAACCACTTCTAGAGGATTCCTGCCATTGCCATATGGAAAACAAGCTAGATGGGGAACTTGATCTGCTTTAAATGTCGTTCTTTCCCCTTAAGAATTTGGATGCTTGGAGAGCATTGGACCAAAGTACTTGCAGAAATCTACCAAAGGAAATTGCAAGTCTTCCTGTCAAAATCTCCACTTTAGCAGGAATATTGATAAAGTATATGGCGGGAACAGAAAAGCCATTTGGCATACAGCTTTAATGTATCTCAAAGGTTTCCTCTTTTAGTAATATTTAATATTACTAACATAAAGAAAATTCACGAAAATCCAGTGTCCCAGAATAATAGTATCATCTATATAGGTTCAACTTCGGCACAGACATAACAAATAAGCTTCAATGAGGAAGTTTGTTCATACTTTCACAAGCAGCTCGATTTAACAACTTCGGTCAGAAAATATTCACCAAATATAAGATCTAACATGATAACACAAGATAACACAAATGTTCTCATAATGAACAAACCTCGCTTTTACATTTCAGCTTGTAGATTGCCTCCCTAAAGGATGAGACGAAGCTATTGTTGATTCTAATCTGCAGAAAGCATCCCGTACAATAACAATTATATAAAAATCTCTGTGGCAACACTAACATTTCAGGGGAGAGCCAACATAAAGAGAATCATTCAGCAGATGAAGTCACCTGTGCATGATGAAGGTCTGGCTCAATGTGCTTTCTAAACAATGGAAATATGCTGTCAATGAGATTATCCAAGGAACAAGAATCTCCAATGTCATATCGGACTTTAGACAGAAGACTGAAATGAACACCACCAACCTGCTTCCAGATCAAACTTTAGACAAGGGCCCCATGTGATGCTAAGTGACACATAATGCATTACACAACTGTTGCAATAACCAAAACAAAAGTGAAGTAAACTTATCCTTGAAAAAGATGTGATCTCAAGGGAAAACATAAGACATTCTCGAGGGAAAACATAACATAAGCACCATGTGAAGTGCAGACTAATTTACCACTGCAACCCGAATGTCTAGCAGTGATCGCAATTTTGCATGCAAGGCATATGTACCATCAACAATCACCTACAAACACAAGACATATAATGGTGGACATGAAATGATGAATTGTTCAAGATGAGCAGGTAAAATAAATAGATGAATAAAACTCACCACTCCAGATAACGCTCCCCTTATAATTGTTGAGCCAACACGTCTTTTTTCTTGGAAATCAAACACTGGTACTGCAGTGTCTTTACCTTTCATTAAGTCCTATTTCAAAAGAAAAGTGTGATTCAGCATGGCTTGACATGATTAGCTTTAACAATTGTCTGCTTCAGCAAACGAATCTTCAATTATTTTAAGCAGGAAAATGAATTTTCAAGAGATCCAAAGCGGTTACAGCTGAATGAACAACATTAATAGGTTTTTGAATAAGAAGCAAAGCTAATGCCAAATTAAAGAACCAAAGAGCATATCATTCACAAAACTAATTTACAAATTAGAATAAACCTATGGTTAATATTTCATTTGTTGAGATTTGTTAGCCATTTTAATCATTCCCTTCACCCCTTCCCCCACCTTCCACCCCTTCCCCCATTTTCGAAAAAGGTAAAGGGAAAGAACATCTAGACCACCTTGACCAATGACCACCACCTCAACCACTCCACCTAACCACCCAAACCACTAGCACCACCCACCCCCACCACATAAACCACTCAACCACCCCAACCCACATAAACCACCCGACCACCATGACCTCCCCAAACCCACCACTTCAACTATCCAAAACTACCCCACCCAACCCCACCACCTTAGGAGATGTAGAATTTCAACTCAGTTTACCCAGTCGACAATATTGTGGTATTTTGTAATGATATTATATAATAAATTGAATTGAAAACTTTGAGCATCTTCTGGGCAGACATCGATATTTTCTTATGCTCATGAAGAAAGTCCAACTTACCTTTGCAATGCCTCATATTAGACGAAGACAATGAATGTAATTCTAGGGTTGGATTGAGAGAGAGAGAGAGTCATGGTGGTGGAGTTGAGGTGGTTCTTTATTGGGAGAAGTATGGTAGTGATGGTGCTCTTCTAGTGGTGGATTATAGTGGAAATGGTGAGAGAGATAATAAATTGAGGGAGGAGGGAGTTTTGTATCCTTTTCCCATTTTAACCAAACACTGGAGCAAGTTGGGGGGTTTGAATTACTTGCCTTTCTCTTTCTTGTTTCATTTCCTTTTCCAAATGGTGAACCAAACACCTCCTTATTAAAATTCCCAGTATAATCTGAAAGTGACAAAATATCTCCCAAGGTAACCTTGTAACAAAATTAATGGACAAGGTTTTAAAATCCACCGGCAAAAGGGAGATTATGACGATTCATATCCATGTCAAACCATACTTTATTAATGAAAATTACATTTTTGATATATATATATAAGGTCCTTTTGGAAGATGATTTGACACTTCAGAGTTATTTAGGATTTCCCAATAAGGGTGCATTCTCTTCACCTTGAAAACAAAAATTATCAGGTTAATCATATGTAATTGTAAGGTAAAATCACATCCGATCAGATCCAATCAAGCCTAATAAGTTCAGTTCCGAGGTGAAGAAAGCGCCCCTTAGTCAGGTAGTGGAAAATTGTCTTAAATTCAGGTTATCTTATATCTTTCAAAACAAAAAAGCACATGTGCATAATCAAGCTTCAAACCCAGCAAACAACAATAAACTAGAAGCAGACCTCCATATTACTAACTAATGCTTCAAAATCTATGGAATCCAAATCATTTGATTCTTCAGCTCCCTTCCGATAATTTTCCATCAATATGACAGTACATCCAATTACAGATGTAACCTTTTCTGCCAAGCTTCATAATACATCAGATAAAAACACATTAAATGAGCAAGAATCATGTGAAGCAAAACTTTTTAAAATGCAATAGATTACAAATCAATCATCCTATGTCCCCTACAACAAATCATTCATCCCATATCCCCACAAACCTAATCATTCATCCACATCCCCACAAACCTAATCATTCATCCTATATCACCAAAAGCCTAATCAATCAAGGATTTCTATTCCATGAAATGATGATCATGATTGAAGTCAGGACTCATGTGAGCACACTCTCATGGTAATAGATACTTCCTCTGTTTTTTAATACTTGCAACATTCCCCATTTTAGGAAGTTCTCTATTATTTGCAACATTGACATTTTTGGCAATATATTGTCTCTCTTTCTCTCTCCTAGCACTAGCACATGGGCCATGGGGGTTCTTCTTTATCTCTATCCTCTCCATGGTCCTTGTGTACATTTCAACGTTGTACTACAACACGAAGGAAGCATATATAAAAAGTGATGAAGATAACCAAATTTCAACTTTAATTCCCATTTTAGTGACTTCCGAATTTCAACTCTAATTTCCAAAACAAAGCCACATTTTGGAGAATACAAACAAAAAAGGGACATCCAGCAACATAGTGATGAAGATAAACACACCTAGTTTTGCCTGAACCGCTCGGACCGCCAATTCCGACAGTCACAAGACCCTGCTTCGCCGCTCGAAGTTCTTGAATTGACTTGATTAGCAAATAACATCCATGGTCGAAAGACTGCAATGGTTCCCACACCAACAACCATCAAACTTACTACAAAGGTAGCTAATTTGTAGAATTCCCAAGAGTAAAAAGCAGAAATCAACATGAAATAACCAGAGGAAAACAATTCATAACATTCAGAAACTGTAACACCCAGAATTCTACAAAATCATTCAAAAAAACCCCACATGCGCAAATCATCAAAGAAAAACAATTCATTTCACCCAGAAATAATTCAATTAAAACAGTTGCAAAAGTGATCAACATTCAAAAATATGATCAAAATAAGACAGAAAAGTAGAAAAATGATCGAAAAAGCAAAGAGAAAGAGGCGTACCACATGAAGAGGGAGAGATTGAAGAATTGAAGAAGAAGAAGAAGAAGTAGAAGGTTGATGAATATAATCTCTACCACCTTCTTGAAACACTCGTTGCAACACTTCATCATCCATCACTTTTGTGTTTCTCGTTTCTCTCTCCTCTCACAGCAATTTAACACCCCAATTCAAGACAGTGACTAAGATTCTGCAAATGGGTCCGCTTCGAATTTAGCTGTTTGCTTTTGTTGAAACCTTAAAAACTGAAATTACCAAGTAGAGAGAGAGAGAGAGAGAGAGAGAGAGAGAGAGGTTTTTTCTCTTTGTTAAAACTGTAAAAAGTGGTTTTGTGTGGGTGTGTGTGTGGGGGTGGTGTGGTGTAGTGTGGTGTTGTCCCACTAACAAAATCGGTTTCCGTTCACTTATCGGCAGTTCACAATTTGGCCAACGATGTTGAGGAGATTATACAAGAGTGATGTGAATTGAGAATTGCTCATCTCCGATGTCAAATTGTCAACAGCATAATATTTTGATTTATTGACCTTATTCCTTTTAAATGCATTTTAATGCTAATATATATGATAAACTAGTCTTATATGCACGCGGTGCGTGCGAAAACAGTGGTAGAAGTTGTAATTGTAGTTGATCGGTTCACTATATTTATTTTTCTTTTATTTTAAAAAAATCCAAAATTAGAGAAGTTATAGTTGGTTTTTAGTTGGGGGTATAATGGTAAAAGATGGTGGAAACCAAAGTCCTCAAGAGTTCTCATACATAATGGAGATTTGTGAAATACTACGTACTAGTTTTCATTTTTCGAGAGCAACTACCTAATAAGATTTTTTTAGAAAAAAAACAACTACTTATTATCAAGTTTTTCTTTAGGTGACACTAGCAAATGACAGAAACTGTTTAAAAACAAAAAAAAAATGACAGATGATGTTAATGAATTCCGTCAATGGGCCTAATATCCTTTCTTTTTTCACCCAGTTTCACAGATTATGCTATTTCAAACTCTCCATATCCCTAATACATAGCATCGAAACAAGAATGTTCGTGTGTGAATTTAGCAACAAGTAATTGCATATCTTTTTAAAAATTTACAAATTTGAGGTTAGGGTTTATATTATTTGAAAATTTTGCAAATTAGGGTTTTAAAATTTGGGTTTGGGCATTCTAGCATATTTGTATTGCCTACACCGTATGAGCGCGGATCTGACTACCTTATTGTAAAGGTTTTAGTTTTGAAAATTGTTTTGAAAAATAAACCGCCAACAAATCTCCAAAGGAAAACTCATAAACCTAATTGGATATTTGGAAAACCATAGAGACATCTTAGGGACTTTTCCAATGTAGATTTCCCCGTCATAACTTAGTAATTGGTTAATGAACCAAAGATTAAGTTCAAGGGTGAGGGTATGAATATGATCATGAATCAAATTTGCCCATTGTTGGCATACTTAATACGATTCATGTTCTAGTTTTATGCAATTAAATAACCATGCAACGCATCCTAAAAATTAATCTATGTTGGTTTATTAGACACACAAAAGACTAATTTTCGTGATATATTCTTTAAGCAATCAAATTACTAGGAACCTAATACCATTATCCAAATTATTTGACTTAAAGTTTGAACATTTATTTAGGCATTAGATTAGCAAAAATAAATATATGAAGGGTGATGAAAGCTACAAGCATATAAGCATGAATATAATTTATAGATTTATATAAAAAATAGAGAAGAAAAATTAGAATGTAGAAAGCATGAATCTTTAAGAGATCTACATCATGAATAATAAGTTAGTAACTTCAATATAAAAGAAATTGGAATTGAAAGATTAAGGACCCTAAGCAATATACATGTGTCACTTGGGTCTTGAATAACGATCTTCAGGAGGAACAATCTTGGAGCTTGAATGGAGATTGAAGGTTGGTTTTGAAGCGTTTACGAATATATATCAAGTTTTTGAGGTGTTTAGATTTGGAGTATTAAAGGTGATATTTTAATCGTTGGAAATCATTGGAAGTCGTTGATGCAATCAAGTGACACACCTAATGAAGATCATGAGGTTCTACTAACCAAGGGGATAGATGGAAGCCATGGAAGGTTTAGTAAAGCTCATGGGGCCGAGTATCGAAGACACAAAGGTGTGTATGGTGGTTTCATGGAAAACCTAAAGCTTATAGGTTCCTAAAGGTTATAGGTTTTGGTTTCCTAAATGGAATTGGTTTGGTTCCCTAAATGGTTTAGGTTTTCTATACCTAAAAGGTTTAGATTTTAATTACCTATTTCGTGTAGCTTTTGGTTGGATCTCCTAGTTCTGTTGGGAGAAGGTTCTGTGTTACTAATCCATGTTGGACTAGGAGTTAAGTGTCATTAGGAGTCTTTTGCTAACAAGGTTTTACTTTCCTACTTGGGAGATGTTTTACTTGGTTTTAGCATAGGATCGGAGTAGGAGATTTGGGGCGTGCGAGTGCTTATGCTTGTCGTCCAAGGATTGTTAGTTTGGATAGATTTTGGAGTTATTACTTATGTTTATCTTGTAATAGTTTAGTAGTTTAAGGAGTCTTAGCATATATATTGTAATTTCGTTTCATTAATAAAGATAGATTATAGTTTTGATTAAACACACATTTGTTTGAGTATTGCAATTGTTTTGCTTTGCTTGTTTTATATCCGACTGTTCTTGTGAGATTTCTAAGAGTATTCGAAGAATTTATGAGTATTGTGAGTGATTCCAATACAAACAAGTTTAAACCCTTATTTTAGGATCCAAGAAACACACTCTTGAACCTTAACTAAACCAAACCAAGGAGTGATTATTCTTCTTTGTTTCACCTTGTTTGTTTCGTGTAAAGTGTGTGATTATTGATACACGTTACACATCAATTGGTATCAGAGCAAAGGTTGGATTTTGGAGGCTTAGACGTGCTCAAGAAGTTACTTAGAGTCCAAGAAAGATCCTTGTGTTGCAAGAGCTTCTCGGATAGTTTGTGTGGGCGATTATTTTGGCGATTTTTGGTGGTTTCTTGGCGATTCTTGGAGGTTCTTGGAGGTGATCTTTCACAACCATTGGGGAAAACAACCAAGAGAGGATCAATGAAATGCTTTAACAACAACTTGTTGCTATTCAACAAGTTTTGGTTACGTTGACAGTAAGCATGCTAGGGAAAGACACGGAGAAGAAGAGTGATGGTGGAGCGAATGATAGGGGCATGAAGATTGACATCATTGACTTTGATGGCACCCTTGATCCGAAGATATACATGGAGTGGGAGAGATCTATAGAGAGATTCTTTGAGTATAGAGAAACCCCGGATGAGAAGCAATTCCAAATTGCTAAATTGAAGCTAACCTAGCTAACATGCTACGATTTGGTTGGAAGGATTACAAGCTCAAAGAATAAGGAGGGATGGAAAGCGAAAGATTCAATCTTGGCCCAACTTAAGACTCATCTTAGCAGAAGGTTTGTTCCGGCCAACTTTAAGCAAAGTTTGTATATGAAGTGGAGTAATTTGAAGCAAGGCTTTGAGAGTGTGGAGGACTACATCAAGGAGTTTCAGAGATTGGCTATTGTAGGAACATATAGATGCATATATAGCGGAATTTCATGAAACAATTTCCTAACATCTATCATAGGATAACAAACATAATCAAACACATAAATCATTCAATAAGGATTAGATACAACCTTTGTAGCTTGATTTCCCTGTTGTATGCAAGCTTCGAAAATCCGAGAGCCCCAAGCATTGCTCCTCTAATCAGTCCACGAGAACCAGTTGAACTCCAACGTCTTCTATAATGGAAGAGAAGAATTATCTTGCTTTTAGGTGGTATAGGTGCTGGTTACTAGGGGAGGAGTCTAGGCACTACTACAAAACATGTCTAATGCAACAACTTTGGTGCAACACTTTTCTTATATGTTGCAATTGAAGTAAGCATAATATCAATTACAACACTTTTAATCAAAGCGTTGCTTATTATTACATAGAGCAACACTTTTTAAGAAGCGTTGCATTCCAAATTTCCCATACGTAACACTTTTCCAAAAAGTGTTGCCTATAGTTATATTATATGCAACATTTATATATTGTTATGGATACTCCAAACACGAGTTAGGGAAAGCGGGATTTCTTTGGCTAAAAGCTTGGGCGGGTTTTATTTCATTTTTGGGCTCTCAATACTAGCGCCAACTAGTTAATAAAAAAAGAAAAAAGAAAACATAAAACTAAAAACTCATATGAAACAACGAGAGAGAGAAAGAAAGTTGAACCGTCCCTCTTCTCTAGTACTCTGAGCCGCCGTCATCTACCTTTTCTTTAATTCTTCTCAAATAAAAAAAAAATCGCATGATCAGGAACTTTGCTCGCTAAATCTACTAAATTGTTTGCAAAAGCTTAGATCTTGGTTCATAATCGTGAAGCTTGAAGGAAAGATGCAGTTTTAAGTTATCCTCAATGCGATTTTTGCTGAACTGCTTCGAATTTCTCATCATTGTGTTTTTTTTTTTATGAAATATGGATATACATTCAATCTTATTATTGTGATTTAAAGGAGAAATTTTGGAATTTGGCTAATAAGAGATGAGGAATACGATTCTAATTTTTTGGTATTCTATTTGTGGGTATTTAGAGATTGTTGTGGGTTTAGTTTCACCTCTTCTCTTTGGCCTCAATTTCCTCTTACTAATAATCGCATGCAGTACATTGATGTAAGAATATGAGTTTCAAGTTCATTGAATCTCCTGCAGCAGTGCAAAACTTTTTGACAAACACTCATAAAACTCACAAAATATGTTGCTTTGCTAACAAATTGAGATAAACAACTCATATAATACAACGGTAACATAGTGGGTATTTTTAGTTCAGAGCTAAATTTGTGATGGGTGATTTATTTTGGGTGAATATTGATTTAATACTTCAACCATGGCGTTCAAAGTCTTCTATCTTTTTAAAATTTTGATCTTTAATTTTCTTGTATTTTATTGTTACTTTCCTGCTATCAAACAAAAAGTGGTTACATTAATTTGGAAAGATTAAGGTTGTGGGGTTAATCTTTCTCTATGTTTCGAGTAAAATAATCTACTAGTATATGCTGCTACTTCATATTTTATTCCCTAGAATTTATGCTTTTAATTTTTAATACTGATGTCTAGTTTTCTGTACTGTTATTACTATTGTATATTGTGGGTTTAACATTTTTAAATTCTTGTTAAACATAATGTTTTTATTTTCCATCTTGTGTTCCAAAAAAAACTTATGGTAGCCTATTGTTAAATAATTTCAGTAATGGGGGAAGATAGGCATTGGATGTATTTACCTAGACGATTGGATGAGTTTGAAAATGGCGTCATTAATTTTCTCAATGCATCATTTGCTAAAGCAGCTCATGGGAGTCAAATTAGGTGTCCATGTAGGCGGTGTAAAAATCGTTATTAGTATTGTAGAAGTGAAGTATTTGATCATTTAAAAGTAGATGGTTTTGTTGATAACTATTATGTTTGGACTTTCCATGGAGAGGAACCACTACACATGAACTACAACGATGTAGCCAATAATGAAGAAGACCTTAACATGCATGATAATGTTGATGAATTATTGCATGATCGATTTAGGGATACACTAGCAGGGACAGGAAATTTAGAGGGACCAAATGAGAAAGCTCAAAAGTTTTATAAGCTTCTGGAAGAGGGAAAGCAGGAGTTGTTTCCTGGTTGTAAGAACTTCTCTGTGCTATCTTTCATTATTAGGCTTTTTCTCCTTAAGACGCTTCACGGACTTTCTAATGTGGCATTTGATGATCTCCTCAAATTATTGAGGGAGTTACTCCCTGAGGCTAAGATACCTATTGACTTTAATAGAGCTAAAAGTATTATGAGGGATTTGGGTCTTGATTACAAGAAAATATATGCGTGCCCTAATGATTGCATGTTGTATTGGAATGAGTTTGAAAATGCTGAAGAATGTCATGTTTGTCACACCAGTAAGTGGAAACAACAAGATGAAAAAGAAGAAAGTGGAAGTAACAAAGCTTCTAAGAAAAAGTCAAGAATTCCCGCTAAGGTGTTATGGCATTTTCCATTGAAACCTAGGCTCCGGAGACTATTTATGTGTTACGAGAGCGCCAAATTCATGACATGGCATGATGATGGTCGTATCGAAGATGAGTATTTACGTCATCCCGCCGATGGATTGGCGTGGAAGGAGTTTGATTTATCGTATCCTGATTTTAAAAATGAATCAAGGAATGTAAGGTTGGGATTGGCTAGTGATGGTTTTAATCCTTTTCGGACAATGAGTATTGCACATAGCACATGGCCGGTGATTTTAATCAATTACAATCTGCCACCTTGGATGTTCATGAAGCAAGAATTTTTAATTTTGTCCTTGTTGATTCCTGGTCCAGAGTCTCCTGGAAATAATATTGATGTTTACATGCAGCCTTTAATTGAGGAGTTGAAAGATTTGTGGAATGTTGGGCTTGAAACGCATGATAAATATAAAAATGAAAGATTTCAATTGCATGTTGCATTAATGTGGACTATTAGCGACTTTCCGGATACTCGATGTTGTCGTGGTGGAAAACAAAGGGCAAGTTTGCATGTCCAGCATTGTAATCATGAAACTACTCATTTGTCCTTAAAGAACAGTAAGAAGTTATGTTATATGGACTTTCGGAGATGGTTAGGCCGCAAATCATCCTTGGAGAAGCAATAAGAAGGATTTCAACGGAAAAGTCGAGAAGAGACATGCACCAAAGCCGTTATCGGGGTCCAAGTGTATGCTCGAGTTGTCGATTTTGTGAATTCATTTGGGAAAACAAGAAAGCGTAGAAATGACCCCGATTGTCATTGGAAGAAGTTGTCAATTTTATTTGATTTGCCATATTGGCAACATAATTCATGTCGACACAATCTTGATGTGATGCACATTGAAAAAACCTTTGTGATAATGTGCTTGGAACTTTGTTGGATATCAAAGGAAAATCAAAAGATCATGCACAAGGTAGATTTGACCTTTTACAGTTGGGCTTCAAGAAGGAGTTGCATCCTCAACTTTCTGCTGATGGTAAACATGTTTTCTATAAAAAAGCATGTTTTTCAATGTCTTCTGAGGAAAAAGACATATTTTGTCGAGGCCTAAAAGAAGCTAAATTGCCATATGGTTGTGCATCTAACATATCTAGATGTGTGCGCTCTTCGAAAGAAAAGTTATCGGTTATAAAAGTCATGACGCTCACATCATATTACATTATTTACTTCGAGGTTCTTTGTTAGAAAATCATTGCCTAAGCATGTAGCTATTCCACTAATAAGGTTAGGTGCCTTTTTTAGAAAGCTATGCAGCAAAGTTATTGCACGTAAGGATCTTGAGAAACTGCAAACAGAGATAGCTGATGTACTTTGTGAATTCGAGAAGATTTTTGTGCCATCATTTTTTGACATTATGGTGCATTTACCTATTCATCTAGTGGATGAGGTGAGGCTGGGAGGTCCTGTTCATGGGCGAACAATGTGGAGTATAGAAAGATACCTGTGTAAACTGAAGTCATATGTGAGGAATCGAAGTCGTCCAGAGGGGTCCATTGCACAGGGATACTGGTTAGATGAGTGTGCAAACTTCTGCTCTCTTTATATGTTAGGAGAAGTAAAGAGAAGACCATTTGCGGGTTCGAATGATGCTGAAGCTGATTCTATTGTAGGTAATTTGGGTGCAGTCATTTTTGTTGTTACTGGTCATCCATTAGGAGGGAAGAAACGCAGAAAAGGCAAGTTGTTCACCTTAGATACTTTATCAATTCAGCAAGCACATCGCTACGCCTTATTTAATACCGACAAAGAAAGAAGTTAACGAGTTTATCAAGTAAGATGATACCCTTAAAGATTAAGTTTGAGATTTTTCCTACTACTTACATATTTTAGATATTTGATTTTTTTGTGATGTAATGATGCAGAGAACATGAACTCTATATTAATTGCTTACCAAGAAAAAGTAGATGGGCTCAAGCACAAGACCATAGTATAAATGTTACATTTGATAGTATAAATGTTGCTATTGCTTTCAATTAAGTAGCTTAAAAACGTTGCCTGATGATTGATAAAACGTTGCAATCAATAAGCGTTGCAATTAAAATTAATGCAGCAGTTTCTATGAGCGTTACATTAGTATAACTAAAGCGTTGCATTTGGCTAATGCAACGAGGCGTAAAGCAGCACTACATAAAGTGTTGCAGTTGGCTTATGCAACATCTTTATGGCTTAAAGCAACATTTTTCAAACGTTGCAATAATCGTATTTTGTAGTAGTGAGGGTTTCTCAAGCTCTCTCTTTTGTGAAAAGAAACTACTTAATGAAGTGATCTCAAAACCCTAATGTTATATCATATATATAATAGAAGAATCCTATGCAAGTTAGGAGAACTAATTCTCCTCTTATTCCCCTTTTGGCCGGCCAACCCAATCCTAAATGGACTTGGGTTGTTTATCCAACTTGTGCTACAATGTGTGACCTCATAGGATTACTATATTTTAGTTATAGGCTCAATCAATATTGTCCTATTAATCATATTTATTCTCAAGCAAGAAAAAACGATTACTAAAATAATTAACTTTATTATCTTCATAATTTAATTCCTATTTATATTTAGTAATTGCAGGGATGTTTGAGGACATATTCCTTCAATCTCCCACTTGTCCAAAGACAAGAGCGCAATGTTAAATTCCTTAAGTCACTTAATGCCAAATTTAATAACACCATGTTATCCTCAAATTTTGTTCCTTGATTGTTGAGTTCGAACTATTCAAAAGGATTAACTCTTTGATCCTACTCCGCATGGCCATGCAATTTTCCAGTTCTCGCTCATCAAGAGGCCCAGACACCATTCCTATTTAATAGGAGGACTTATCCACTCTCATATGACCATAACTCCCACTCAATTCTTAGCCCACCTGATCACTGCCTTTATAACATCCTTTTACGGCGCGGCATCTAACAACGTCAAGGTTAAACTAATTATATTGTGGTTATTAAGACATACACATGTCTATGGAATCCACTAAATATAGTAGTTTGATTCTACTTTTAGAATCTAATTAGGTTAAGTCTCAATGTATCAAAAATATACATCCATATAATCAATTAGACATATCTACGTCTCCATAGCCCATGGAACCGTGCTATCAATTAATTATATACTAGTCTTTAAATTAATCACTTATGTCCAATTTAGTGATTTAGACTAGGGACTTTAAATAAATTGTGATTTCAGTTCACTTTATAGAGTTCCATTATCATAACGTTTTTTATAATCCTATTTGAAACACATAAACTATTTAATTTGGATATTTTATTTAATACTAAACCAAACAATTAAATAAGAAACGAATTTTTATTGATAAACATTCAAAACATAATAAATGTCTTTACAATTGCAAACATGAAGTAAACAACCTAAATTCATTCTCCCATATGCTTAAGCCCAATAGACCTAGTATGACACTCATGCTTAGGTTGAGCAAGCGGTTTAGTCAGAGGATCTGCTACATTATCCTCAGTATGAACCTTGCTCACTTTAAAATCCTCTCTTGCTTCCAACAATCTCTCGGATAAAATAGAATTTCATGAGCACATGTTTAGACCTTTGATGCGATATGGGTTCCTTAGATCGAGCAATGGCACCATTGTTGTCACAATACAACTCAATGCCATTCTCAATGCTAGGAACTACATCAAGCTCACTAATGAATTTTTTAATCCAAACACCTTCCTTCTATGTTGTAGAATCGCAATGGTACTCGCTTAGAGCTCTTCTAGCTCCACGGCTCCTTCATTGAGACAAAATATGAAACCAGATTGGGATCAGAAATCATCTTTGTCACTCTGGAAGCTTGCATCGTTGTATCTAGTAACAACCAACTCATTATCTCCACCATAAACCAAAAAATTATCCTTAGTCCTTCGCAAGTACTTAAGGATGATTTTCGCTACCATCCAGTGCGCATCTCTTGGATTTGACTGGTATCTGTTGCATATACTCAAAGCATATGCAACATCGGTCGAGTGCATATCATGGCATACATAATGGATCCTACTGCAGAATCATAGGGAACATTACTCATATGCTTGACCTCATCTGAACTTGAAGGACATTGAGTCTTGCCAAGTGTTATGCCATGTTGCATGGGAATGAAATCTCTTTTGGAGTTTTCCAGCTTGAACCTTGTAAGAACCTTATCAATATAAGTCTCTTGACTAAGTCCAATCAGCCTTTTCAATCTATCTCTATAGATCTTTATTCCCAATATGGCAATATGTACTTTGCCTCTCCTAGATCTTTCATTGAGAAACGATTTTTTAACTCATTCCTTGACTAACTTAAGCATGGGTTTATCATTTCCTATGAGAAGTATGTCATCCACATACAAGACCAGAAAAGTAATACTACTCCCACTTAACTTCTTGTATACACAAGATTCCTCTTCATTTATGAGAAAGCCAAATTTATTGACTGCCTCATCAAATCTGAGGTTCCAACTCCTTGATGCTTGCTTTAGTCCATAAACGGACTTCTTAAGCTTGCATCCTCTTTCAAGAACCCATTCAAGAAAGCTGTTTTGACATCCATCTGCTCTATTTCATAGTCATAAAAGGCAACAATCGCAAGAATTATCCTAATGGACTTTAGCATGGCTATTGGTGAATTGGTTTCATCAACCTTGCTTTGAAAACACTAATGTTTCCATCCTTATCTGTTTCAACTTGAAAATTCATTTGCATCCAATGGTTTTACCCCATCAGCCAAATCAACCAAGTCCCATACTTGATTTTCAAATATGGAATCTATTTCAGATTTCATGGCCTCAATCTTTCAGACTCTCCAAAGCATCTTTGTAACTAGTAGGTTCTTCTGATTCTAAAATCGTTATTTCTGAACTTTCAGTCAAAAGGAAATCAATATATCTCTTTGACGGAATGATAGTCATACTAGACCTACATAGGGGAACAACAGAGAAGTTTCTATCTCATTAGGTTGAGGGACTTCGCATGGAGTATCTCCAAGTAGGGCTGTAGGAGGAACGTGAATTGAATGCACCGCTTCCTGAGCATTTTCATGCCGGGCCGCCTCTAACGAGGTGTTAACCTCATCAATTTGTTGCTCATCTCGAATTTCTTCGAGATATACATTACTCCCACTTGTTTTTCTGGAAATAAACTCCTTTTCCAGAAAAACACCACTACGAGCAACAAACACTTTGTTTTTCCTTTGGTAGTAGAAGTAGTATCACTTTGTGTCTTTAGGGTAACCCACAAAGAGACATTTATCAGATTTGGGTGAAAGCTTATCAGAGAGTAAACGTTTTACATAAGTTTCACAACCCCCATATCCTTAGAAAAGACAAATTTGGAACGTTTTCAGTCCACATTTCATATGGTGTCTTTTCCACTACTTTGGATGGTGCTCTATTAAGTGTGAATGTCGTTGTTTCAAGCGTAAATCCCTAGAATGAAATAGGAAGATCAGCAAGACTCATCATATATAGATCGAACCATAACTAGTAGAGTTTGATTCCTTCTTTCAGAAACGCCATTTAAATGTGGTGTTCCTGGTGGATTCCATTGTGAAAGTATTCCACAATCCTTCAAATGATCACCAAATTCTTGAGATAAATATTCACCACCACGATCGAATCGCAATGCCTTAATTTTCTTCCCAAGTTAGTTTTGTACTTCATATTGGAATCCTTGAATTTTTCAAAGGATTATGACTTATGCCGCATGAGGTAAACATATCCAAATCTGCTTACATTATCAGTAAAAGTTGTGAAGTAACCTTACCCTCCCTAAGCCAACGTACTCATAGGTTCACACACATCCATATGTATGAGGGCTAAAAGGTCATTACCCCTTTTACTTGAACCTGTGAAAGGAGAATTTGTCTTTTTCCCCATCAAGCAAACCTCACAAGTATCAAATGATTCGAAATCAAATGATTTGAGAATTCCATCTTTATGAATTTTCTCAATGCGCTTTGAGCTTATGTGGCCTAATCAACAATACCATAGGTAAGTAGGGTTTGAATCATTTGCTTTATGTTTCTTGCTGTCTATGATATAGATGTGGGTTTCTAAGTCTAGCACATATAAACCATTTGATAACTTAGCGGAGACATAGAACATATCATTCAAATACGCAAAACAACAATTGTTTTTTTATGGTAAATGAAAAACCTTCCGAATTCAAAACAGGAATCGAAATAACGTTCTTTGTGATAGCAGGAACATAATAACAATTATTAAGTTCTAAAACTAATCCTGAAGATAAAAGTAGACTATATACTCCCACGACCTAATGTAGCAACTTGTGCTCCATTGCCCCGTGAAGCTCTACTTCTCCCTTTCCTAATGTTCTACTTCTTTTGAGGCCTTGCATATTACAAATGATGTGCGAACAACAAGCGGCATCAAATACCCAAGAAGCCGAAGTCGCTAAGTTAACTTCTATAACATACATATTAGAAGTAGAAACTTCTTTCATCTATCCTTCAGATATTTGGGGCAACTACTTTTCCAATGACCAACTTTGCTACAACATTAACAATAGTGCTCGACAACAACTTTTGGATTTGGTGTAGTCTTTTACTTTTCAGAAGTTTCAGACTTGGCAGCTTGTTTGCTTTCGTCCTTCTTAATAGCAATCCCAATCTTATTGAGCTATTTTCCTTTACTAACCATAAGAACATCTTTATGTTCTTTTCCCGGCTTGTTAGGGATGTTTTGCCGTTGCCGAGTTTGCATTTCATGCTTCTCCGGAATCGTTGCTTCCTCTCCTTGCATGTGAAAGTTGTTGAACTTTTCGCCCGAGAACGATTCTCATGTACTTGCAATGAAACGTTCAACATTCAATTTGTCCTTGGAAAGGACAGAGCGCAAATTAGAAGTAGAGTTTGTTTGAACTAGACACGATAACTACAACCAAATAAAAGCAAGAATCCTATCAATGTTTATCAAAAGTAGCAATTAAACAAATTTTAATTAACTACTACCCTCTATTCAAAATGAAAGTCCCCCTATTGTATACAGAAATAACCAAGATCCCCTCCCACTATAATCAAACGGACTTTGGCCCTGCCTTCAATGTATAATAGTTGAGTTAAGTAAACACTTTACTAATTATAACTAATTATAATTCTTGGTAGACAGGTTAACAACTCCTTATTTACTCCTATGTCTTAGCTTAAAAACCCAAAACTTTGTCTTTTGATGATTTTGTTGAGTTAAACCAAACATTAACATGTAAGTTTCAAAAAACCTACCCTATTATCCCGGAATTATGAGTAACACCCTACTTTAATAGAACCTATCACTCATGATCTAAGGCTTTATAGGTGTTGTTTGGAAAAGAAATTGAACTCAATATTACTTTTGGGGAACTAAGTTTACTAATATGGTCAATTAATAGTGAACACATAAATTAACTAACCACATATAAACTTAGAAGCAAGCATTTAAACAAAATAAATGTTAAAACTAATATAAAGCAATAATTAAAATGATCTAGTATGGCCCCTAAACTTAAGAAATTAACTAATCTTCATGAATGCTCCCTTGAATCTCCATGGATCACCATCCTTGAAACTCCTTGGATCCTCATGCTTGATTACATAATTTTGAATTAAATAACTAACGGAAATTTAAAGTTACAAAAATACAAATGATTCGCAAATCGTATTTAATTTACATTCAAATTTAATGATTTACATATCGTACTTTCTATTCTAATTTGGGCAATACTAGTCATAACATGCAAAACATAATATCATATGTATTACATTAAACATCCACGCAATTATAATATCAAAATAAAATAAACAAAAACTATTTACTTTTAACAATTAATAAGCAAATAAAACTTTCCATAATAATTATAAAACTTAACCAATTTAATTTAGAAATCGTTTAGGTAACTTTTTTTTATTTTAATTCAATTACTTATCTAAATATGGCTAAAATAATCGTTATCAATCCCGAATTGGCATAAAAAGAAATCTTGGATGTATGCTCAAAATAGAAAATCAGAATTTTTTTAAAGAATTTTTTTTATTTAAAACATGTTGACCGTTGACCAGCAGCACAAGGCTGCCAGCCAACAGCCAAACCCCACGCACGCTGGATTACTCCAGCCACAACACTCACCCACCACCACGGCTCACGCATACCAGCCACAACACTCACCCACCACCACGGCTCACGCATACCAGTCAGCACGCTTAATCATGAACGCCAACCAACATTTGTGTGATAATAACTTCTCGTTTTTATAACTTAGCGAGTTTTAACGATTAAAGTTCGAGGACGAATTTTGCTTTCTTGGAAAAGCGAATGTAATATCCCAAAATTTTATAAATTCCTAAATAATTATTTTTCATGATTTTTTCTATACCAAATTATAGATATTATTATTTTGGCTTTTCATATTATTATGTAGTAAAAATAAATATTTACTTGAATTACCTTTGGAAAATCTGAATTTCCAAAAAAAAAAAAAACAGTTTGAAACAATACGTGATGCTGGCGGGATTTTGGTTTCCAAAAGAAAAAGAAATCAGTCAATTAGATCAAATTGATTACACAATCAATTATCACCCCAAAATTTTCTCTCAATCAATTTCTGAATTTCCTCCTTTGTTTCAATTAAATCCTCCATTTACCCATGGAATCCTCTTTCTTTCTTCACGAGTGGTTCCTCTCTCTCTCTTCTATGACTATAAATACTGCACTTCCACTCCCTTTCAAGCACCATTTCACTTTGAATTTCAGTAGGTAAGAAGCCAAATCCAAAGATTAACTTTTATGTTAAATGAAGTTTAAAAAAAATGATGAGAAAAGACAGTTGCGTTGTACCGCCGCCGCCACCGCCGGTATCGTTGGCTGGCCGACCGATCGTCTTCTTCTTCTTCTTTCTTCTTTCTTCTTTCTTCTTTCTTGATCTTTCTCTCTTTGGTGTGACCTTTTCTGTTTTCTTTCGAAGGAACTGGGTTCCAGTTCTTTAGTTTCTTTCTTTTATTATTTGTTGTATCTTTTACTTTTATTTCTTTTGTTTTACTTTCTTTTTCTTCTCCTTTTTTTTGAAACCTTTTCCTTCCTTTTTGTTTTCTTTCGAGAGGACTGATTCAAAGAATCAGTAAGATGAGTTTCTTTTTAATTTTTGCAAATTTCTTTTTTTCTTTTGTCATTTTCTTTCTCTAATTTTTCCCATATACTACTTTTAATACTTGATTCTTGTAAATTTTTAGAGTTCATTTTCATAAAGTTCATAGTATCGACTACCTTCAACTTAACAAATTTTAATTACGTCGGGTATTACATAGGTAGTAATCTCGTTGTTAAGCTTAATATTGTAGACGGAGATTTTGTAGAAGGGCGCCCCAGGGGTGACTTTATTATTCATAAGCGCTACTACTCGAGGTAATTTCGATGTCCATCGTACTCTAATTCTCGTTATAAGACGGTTTATCTATGTGATTGTGTGATTATGTGTTTATGTATGTGATATGTAATTATGGACTAATATATGAGTATTACTAAATTATGTGTTAATAATAATTATTATAAGAGTATAATTTTCGTATTACTATAAAACTTGCAAATATTATTATAATGTTGATAATAGTATAGATAATCTTTTATTTATCATGTATTCATTTTGGAACAATGACTAGTAATAAGTATTAATATGTGATTATTCTTGTAATGAACTTTTGACTTGAATATCTTAACATATTGAAAAGACTTGAGAAATTGTATGGTTATTAAATTGAGAACTTGTGTACATTATGGTCTTTTAAATAAAATCAAGGAGGGTAATGACGCTCGAAAGGGTGTTGAATAGGTTGCCCTATATGATAGTATAACTATCTATAGGTTAATTATTCTATACGATACAAAACTGTTGTCTTCCTTCTATTTGTTGTGATCCAAGTAGAAGGGGTGTGCACACTAGGGACTCTATGATATTGGCCATTGTTGTATTGGGGTGACAACCTCTTGTTGAAGTAGGCGGATAATAGGGATTAGTCCCGGTCTACTGGCATTCACATTCCCTCTCTTAATTAAAATTATTGTTGATGATTGTGTGATTTAAATGTTATTTGATTATATGACTTATGATTGAAGTTATTAATATAAACGTTATAGAATCTAAACATTATTATTATTATTATTATTATTATTATTATTATTATTATTATTATATTTATTATTATTTCCTTTAAACTTAAAACTTATTTTTAAAATTATTATTTTTACGGGATGTAGTCGAATTACTCAGTTATTCTGATTTCGGGATTTGTCTCTCTTGTTGCATGTCGTTCTTCTTTTCTGTTACTTTGCAGGTTGGACTTGGTGATGAGATCTCGTGTGAGGAGACTTGCTTAATTCACCTAGATGACTTTATTTAGTTGTTCTAGCATGGAGTTATTTATTTTCGTATTGTCTAAAATTTGGTTGTAATAGTATTCTTAGCTTTAAATTCTCTTTTTTAAGGTACTTGGGTTAGTTATTTATTTTGTTAGCCTTTCGTTTACTTTTAGAGAGTAAATGGGCGATAATATCCTCCGAGTTTAAATAAATGATTTTTAGAAAAAAAAAACTATATTTATTGGAGTATTTAGGCCCTGTTCTTTTGAACTTATTTTCAGTTAATTTCAGTTTAGTTAATTTAATTTCACTTCATTTCAGTTAATTTCAGTTCAGTTAATTTAATTTCAGTTCAGTTAATTTAATTTCAGTCCAGTTAATTTAATTTCAATTAATTTAATTTAATTTCAGTTTAGTTAATTTAATTTCAGTTTAGTTCAGTTAATTTCAGTTTAGTTCAATCTTATCTAATGTTTTAAATATTATTTTTGTTTTCAATATTACTATTAATATT
>CANSZD010001301.1:50000-126588 GCA_947648045.1 Beta corolliflora
AAAATTTATGAATAATCAAATTAAACATAAAATTTAACTAAAATTCAAAAATAATTTGATTAAAATCAGAAAATTAGTGGGAAAAATAATCAAATTATTTTAAGCCATTATATTATTATAGGTCTATTTGGGTGATGAACATTAGATTTATTTAAAAAATTTAAAATCAAATATTTTAATTGTTAACAAATTATTTCAATGATTAATCAAATTAAACATTAAATAATTTTATATCTAAGAAATATATTACTAAAAGTCCGAAATATAGGAGCGAGATTAAAAATTAAGTTCGTCCATTAAAAAAAAGAAATTCTGACCTTTATAAATTTATTTCTAGCATCAATCACAAATAAATCAATTATTTATAATTTTCAATTCAATTAATATTAAATATCAATTATGGAAATTCAAGCCATAAATAAATCCTCCCTTAATTGAATAAAAATAATGACTTTGTATACAATAACATGATCATATGAATATTAGGAATTAGGCAAAACTGATACCACTGTAGGAACATATAGATGTATATATAGCGGAATTTCAAGAAACAATTTCCTAGCATCTATCATAGGATCATAATTAAAACACATGAATCATTTAATAAGGATTAAATACAACCTTTGTAGCGTGATTTCCCTGTTGTATGCAAGCTTCGAAAATCTGAGAGCCTCAAGTGTTGCTCCTCTAATCAGTCCACGAGCACCAGTTGAACACCAACGTCTGCTATAACGGAAGAGAAGAATTCTCTTGATTGTAAGTGGTATCGGCGCCAATTACTAGGGGAGGAGTTTAGGGTTTCTCAAGTTCTCTCTTTTGATAAGAAAATGCTTAATGACGTGATCCCTAAACCCTAATATTATATCATATATATAATAGAAGAATCCTCGGTAAGTTAGGAGAACTAATTCTCCTCTTATTCCTCTTATGGCCTGCCAACCCAATCCTAAATGGACTTGGGTTGCTTTGTCCAACTTGTGCTACAATATGTGACCTCATAGGAATAATATATTGTAGTTATAGGCTCAATCAATATTGTCCTATTAATCATATTTATTATCTAGCAAGAAAATACTATCAATATACTTCCTCCGTTCCAAAATAAGTGAAACACTTCTCTCATTTATGTGAGAGCTTCTTGAGACAAGTGTTTCACTTATTTTGGAACGGAGGAAGTAATAAGTAACTTTATTATCTTCATAATTTAATTTCTATTTACATTTACTAATTGCAGGGATGTCTGAGGATATATTCCTTCAGCTATAGTGTGTAAGATTGAAGAGAGGGAGGAGCAAAAGTTGGGGCGTTTTCTTACTGGCCTCAACAATGACATTTATGAGAAGGTAGAAGTGCATCCCTACATCACTTATAACGAGGCTTGTAAGTTAGCTATGAAGTTTGATAAGCACAAGAAGAACCATAAGGCTGCTGCAACCTATAAGAAGGGTGGGAGTTTGAAGTTTAAGGGTTCTTATGTGGGAGGAAAGGAAGGGGGAGCAAACCGAAAAACAACAAATACTAAAGGCACAAAGATAGATAAGGGAAAGCAAGGGACAAGTGATGCTCAAGATTTGTCCAGAATCAAGTGCTTTAAGTGCCATGGCCATGACCATTACAAGAGATGTTGTCCTAACCCTAGGGCACTCACAATCATGGAGATCAAAGCAATTGGCATCCAACCTTTCACTGAAGAGGAGGATGATGAGAAGGAGGTTGACATGGATGAAGATAGCACTGATGAAGAGGCAGAAGTTTGTGTTCCTCAGGGAGATAGGAGTCTCATCATTAGGAGAGTTATGCATGTCCAACAAGTGAAAAATTAATCGGAGCAAAGGGAGAACATCTTCCAAACCAAGTGTAGGGTTAAGGGAGAACTTTGTGATCTCATCATTGACGGAGGAAGCATGACCAATAAAAGCCCTAAATTGGCTCGGTTGTTAGAAGAGTTTGAGGATTTTTTTCCAAAAGATTTACCACCTAGTTTGCCATCAATTCGTGGTATTGAACATCCAATTGATTTGATTCCCAGAGCACCAATGCCAAATAAACCATCTTATAGGGATAATCCAGAAGAAACAAAGGAACTCACTAGTGGAGAAAAACTCAAGGGCTGCGGTCAAAACAACCCTAAGGGCTGCGTATTTGGAGTTAAATGACTCAAAATCCAAAAATTGGACGCGAAATGGCCAAAATAGGCCTAAAATGACCTTTACGTTCCCGAAATTAAACCAACAACAAATGCAAGCCTAAAAATCATTACACATAGTTATATTATACCTCATATTATCATGTTCAAATAAATTTGGAGTTAAATGACTCGAGAAGTACAAATTGGACCCGAAATGGCCAAAATAGGCCTAAAAATGACCTTTTTGTTCCCGATATTGAACCAACAACAAATGAATGTGTAAAAATATACACACTAGTTATATTATACCTCATATTATCATGTTCAAAAAGAATTTGGAGTTAAATGACTCAAAATCTAAGAATTGGACGCGAAATGGCCAAAAAGGCCTAAAATGACCTTTACGTTCCCGAAATTCAACCAACAAGAAATGCAAGCCTAAAAATCTACACAATGGTTATATTATACCTCATACTATCATGTTCAAAAATAATTTGGGGTTAAATGACTCGAGAAGTACAAATTGGAAGCGAAATGGCCAAAATAGGCCTAAAATGACATTTTCGTTCCCGATATTCAACCAACAACAAATGAAAGCCTAAAAATCTACACACTAGTTATATTATACCTCATATTATCATGCTCAAAAAGAATTTGGAGTTAAATGACTCGAGAAGTACAAATTGGCAAATTAGACATACCTGAGTATATGTCTCATGATTTATTGATCTTCCGCCGTTTCTTAGGATCTTCAACAACATGTATCCCTTCGGTGTGATCGACACGCATATAGTTCTCCAACATATTCACATCATCTTCGACACTATTTTCAGGATAGGTAAAAGTTGGGATGTCCTCAAATGCATCATACTCTTCCTCATCATCAACATCACCAATGCCGAGGATACTCCTTTTGCCAGGTACAACAATTGACCACTTATTATCAGCAGGATCAGTTACATAAAATACTTGCTTAACTTGTGATGCAAGTACAAAAGACTCCTGAGTTTCACGTAGACGACAAAGGTCCACAAGAGTGAATCCCCAAGGTTCACCTTTTTTTACGCAACGTCGATTATCGTCAACCCACTTGCAACACAAGAGGCAAATATGAAAAGTACAGTAGTCCAGCTCCCATATTTCTTGAATTCGCCCATAATAATTGCTGTCAGCAAGTATAGGCGACTTATCCTTCGAGCTTGTGTATTGTGTAGATGACGCCACAAGTGAAACACCACTATTTTGTTGCGAAGTCAACTTCAGATCTTGACGTTCAGTCCAAAACGTATACCCATTAATATCATAACCCTCATAAGAGTGTACAGCTTCACGAGAACCAAATGCTAACCACTTGACTGTTTCAGGAACATTTTCATCCAAATTATTCACTACTCGTTTATGAAATTAATCAATGAACGTCTTGTTATGATTTGCGTCAATGCCCGTATTCCTTTTCCAGGGTTGCTAACACGTAATTCCTCCATATGTTCATTTAAATAAGGATTGACAGCTGCTACGTGCTGCAACACAAATAAGTGAGCTTGTGTACGCTTCTCTACAGAAGGTGAGATCAATTATGAACCAATTGTACCTTTGCCCTGAAGTCTGCCCTCGTGTCGAGATGTCGGAAGTCCAATAGGATCAACACTAGCAAAATACTCAGCCACAAAATTACTGACCTCTTCACCCACAATCCCTTGAATTATACTACCTTCTGGTTGTGCAGGATTTCAAACTTTATCCTTCAAAGTACCCATATATCTCTCAAAAGGATAGCACCACCTCAAAAACATTAGACGTCCAGAGAACAATGTAGAGAAACGATAAGCCAAGACTTTCCTCAGAATTGAAAAGAAGACACATATTCACCACCTAAGTGAGATCAAACGTCCAAGAACAGTCCCAAACCGGGGACTATTCAAGACTTACTCCTAATGAGTAAGTCTTGAACGGGTATATAGGCATATATGATGATGATTCAAACAACTTGTAGATTTCATAGCTAAATTACATTGTTTTCATACAATCTCATATCATGAAATATACATACATACAAGATCTTGTGAAAACAACTCTTAATATGAAAACTGAAAACAAGACATCTGGGCCGTTTATTTTTTATCGTGCTACTGATATTCTCACTCTCTCTCAATCTGACTCACTCTCTCCTCATAAAACCCCCTCTTTCTCAGTGACTCTTTCTCTGCTCATAACCCTTCTGTTTTTTTTTCTCCCTCCTCCTTCATCAATGGTGGAAAACACCAAGCGCCACCATCATCAACACCTCCATCTTCAACCAAAGATCCAATCACAGTCTACGCTCGTCATCGCAATAAACTTTTCGAGTATGGCCTCCTTCCGATTTCTAAGCTCATTTATTTTCACCGATGGCACCGCAATCCGATGGCCTGCGATTGGTGCGAATGTGTGTTGATTCGATATGTGTATTTAGTCTTATAAGAGGCGTTTAGCTCAAGCTGTTGTTGATTTATATTGATTTTCAAAATCGGACATGGATAATTTGCATTGGGAACAGAAGGTAAGAGGTTGTTGATAAATTGATGGGTATGCTTGAGTTTCATTGCCATTGTTGTTGAAACATACAAAGTTTGGGAAAGAAAAAGGAAGAAGATGTAAGTTGAGGAAGAAGGTGGCAGTATTGGGAAAAAAAAGTATCAATAGCTAAAGTTATTAGTTACTCTAATACTAATAAAAGTTACTTTTATAATACTAAAAGCTAGTTACCGTAAAAAAATTCAAAGCTACTCTTAGTATAAAGTTACCCCTAAGGCCTTAACATGATAAAGTTACCCTAAAAGTGGTAAAAGTTACCCTAAAAGTGGTAATAGTTACTCTTAAAATAAATAGAGTTACCCTTGAAATATATAGAACTACCCTTAATATAATAAAGTTACCCCAAAGCTGGTAAAAGTTACCCCAAAACTGGTAAAAGTTACCTCAAAACTGGCAAAAGGTGCCCCAAAACTGGGAAAAGTTGCCCCAAAACTGGCAAAAGTTACCCTAAAAGTGTTAAAAGTTATCCTTGTTTTCAGCCCTATATATATATATATATATCAAAAAATGGTCATAACTTAATCAATAAATGACAACTTTGTCTCATCAACAAATCAAACAAAAAAGACAACGAAATTAAACTAGTTACCTCTTAACACCAATGACAAGCAATGAAGAGAGAAGAGATAGTTGGAACTTTATTTGCCTTCCTTAGCCTCTTCTTCCTACAATTAACAAAACCCACATTGCACATTAATCATTTAATTCAATTAAGAAAAACAAACTAACTTAAGAACAAGATTAATTCATACTTAGCTAAGTAAAAATTCACTAAACCCAAGAGCAATGAAGAAAGAGTAGGGCAGTGGTGGTGGTAGTCGTTGCTGCCGCTTGTGGGTGGTGGCGCTGCGTAGCAGTGGAGGAGCTCCACACCCTAAACCCACTTAAATGGTGGAGAATAGAAGAGAAGAAAGATAAGGGTAGTGGTGGTAGTGGAGGTCGTTGCTGCGCGTGGTGGGTCGTGCGCAAGGTGGTGCTGCTGTGTGGTGGTGGAGCACTGGTGGTGCGCAAACCCACTCCAAGGAATGGAGGAGAGATTGAAGCAATGCTGGTGGTGCGTCAATGTGGTTGCTGCGCTGAGTTAGTGCGTCTGTCGTGGCTCGGTGATGGGGCGGTGCTCCGGTGTTAGGGCTCCGGTGATGGCGCTGTGCGACTGAGTGAGAGGGAGGGGTTTTGTTTGAGAGGGAGGGAACGAAATTCGTGTGTGCTGAGTGTGGGAGGGAAAATGAGCGCGCTGAAAACCTATTAAGTAAAGTGCAGGTCTGCGGTTTGAAAAACGTAGCCCTTCGTGTAGGAAGGGCTGCGTTTTCAGGAAATCCGCAGCCTTTCACCAAAAGGGTTGCGGTTACCTTGAAAAATGCAGCCCTTCATACAGTACGAAGGGCTGCGTTTAACCGCAACCCTTCACTAAAAGGGTTGCGGTTTCCTTGAAAACCGCAGCCCTTCATACACGAAGGGCCGCGTTTTCCCAAAAACGCAGCCCTTCATACACGAAGGGCCGCGTTTTCCAAAAAACGCAGCCCTTCCTTTTTTCTCCCCTAGTGACTTCAAAGGCAAATATGGGAGTTAACGGAGAAAGGCTGCGTGAAAGAGAGCATGAGCGCTTGTGTTGTGCCAACCTTATTGGTGCCTAAGAAGGATGGAACTTGGAGGATGTGTATTGATAGTAGAGCCATGACTAATATTACTATCAAGTACAGATTTCCAATTACTAGATTAGATGACATGCTTGTTGAACTACGTGGTGCAAAGTTGTTGTCTAAGGTGGATCTTAAGAGTGGATATCACCAATATAGGATGAGTGGAAGACAACATTCAAGACGAAGCATGGACTCTATGAGTGGCTTGTAATGCCATTTGGACTCACTAATGTACCTAGTACTTTCATGCGACTTATGAATGAGGTACTTAGGCCGTCTTTAGGGAGGTTCATTGTGGTGTACTTAGATGACATCTTGTTGTGTAGTAGGGATGATGAGTCACACTTACAACATTTAAGAGAGTTGTTTGAGGTTTTGAGGAATAAAAAGCTATACGGGAAGATGGATAAGTGTACGTTCATGTAAATTGAGATTAGTTTTCTTGGCTACATTGTCATTGATCGTGGAATGAAGGTGGACTCATCTAAAGTGGAAGCAATCAAGTCTTAGCAAATTCCTTAAACATTGAATGAGGTAAGATTTTTCCATGGTTTAGCTTCGTTTTATAGGAGATTCATTAAAAAGTTTAGTACTTGGTTAGTTCCCATAACTTAATGTATGAAAAAGGGAAGCTTTGAGTGGACAGATTAAGCTCTAGAGGCCTTTGACGAGGTAAACAAGAGAATGTATAATACTCCTATATTGGCACTACCTGATTTTTCGAAACCTTTTGAGGTGGAGTGTGATGCCAGTGGTAAGGGTATACTAGGGCAGTATTGATACAAGAGGTAACGTCCAATAGCCTACTTTAGTGAGAAGGTTGGTGGGGGAAAAATTGAATTACGTACTCTACATATGATAAGGAGTCATTTGATGTGGTGAGAGCTTTGGATAAATTGGAGTCATTATTTAAGACCCCAAGCACTCGTTTTACACTCGGATCATGAGTCCTTGAAATACATTTATGGACAACACAAGCTTAATTAGTACTAAGCATGCAAAGTGGGTGGAATTCATGTAATCTTTGAACTTTGTGGCTAAGTACAAGGTTGGCAAGGCTAACGTGGTGGCTAACACATTGTCTAGGAGGCATAATCTTCTAACTGTGCTTGATTCTAGGATTCTTGGATTTGAAATCATGAAGGAATACTACTTAGAAGATCCAGAGTTCAAGGAGATGTATGAGCATGCTTAAAAGGTCCTCAAGGAGCATACATGGTGAACGAGGGGTATTTGTTTAATAGAAATAAGTTGTGCATTCTTAAGTGTTCCATAAGGGGTCTGTTGGTGAAAGAGGCTCATGGGGGAGGCCTGGCTGGTCACTTTGGCATTCATAAGACCTTAGAGTTGTTGCACGAACACTTCTATTGGACACGGATGATGGGAGAAATGCAAGCACACTTGGCGAGGTATGGTATTTGTCAAAGGGCTAAGAGCACTTTTTGATAAGGGACTCTATACTCTTTTGCCTATTCCAGATAGACCTTTGGAGGATTTTAGCATGGATTTTGTGGTAGATGGCCTCGAACTCAAAGGGGAAAGGATGCTATTATGGTGGTGGTGGATCGTTTCTCCAAGATGGCTCACTTTGTGCCATGTCATAAGGTGGATGATGCTATGAATGTGGCTGGACTTTTCTTTAGGGAGATAGTAAAGCTACATGGAGTTCCTAAGTCTATTGTGTCGGATAGGGATAGCAAGTTTCTTAGCTTTTTTTGGTGCACACTTTGGAGATTGTTATGACCTAGGCTCTTGTTTAGCACACCTATCACCCACAACCAGATGGGTAAATAGAGGTCACTAATAGAACACTTGGGGCTTTGTTGCGTGGTTTAGTGAGTAAGACTGGGAAGGATTGGGACATCAAGCTTAGCCATGTATGCTGAGTTTGCCTACAATGGAACTCCAACAAGCACTGTTGTTCTAGTATGAACACACTACCAACTACAAGAGGGGGGGTGAATTGTAGTTGTGGGGAATTTTAAAACTAATTTGTGGATTTAAAAACAACTAAGAGAAATAAGAGAGATAAAAATCAAGTTTAACTTACAAGGAAAACTTCTTAGGCCCAGTAGGAAGAAAAACCTTGACCACAAGGGATTTTGACTCTTGACTTCTCATAATTAATAATAGGCCAAATGACTCTTCATACAACCTATTAATGGACCTCACTCAGTTCCTCTAGGAACCAGTTCCCTGTCACTCAGTTCCCCCTAAATGAGTGAACTTCTCTTGACTTTACTAGAAGTCTTCTCTTTCTCTCTTTCTCTTTCTCACTTGATTACAAATATACTCTTTGTTTTTCACTCACCCAACACTCAAAAATATTACACAATGATTTTCAAATGAAGGGTAAATTACACGAAAAACTTTCTAAGTAATTTAATCTTGAGAATGCTTGAAAGTTGTTATTATTTTCGAACACTTAATTCCCTTTATATAAGCTGCTGCAATTTTCTTCTTTTTCAAGTGTAGTACTCCACGTTCTTTTCCAGGCTTGATTGTAAGTTCATGACCCATGTTCATGATGCACGTTTTCCACTATTATAGCAACTAAGATAACCGTTATCAATTAGCCGTTGTTGTGGAGGTATCCACCGAGTGGACAGCTAACTGCATGCCTCCACTTTCCTTCTTTGTAGGCATATTGCATTCAACCTATTTTCTACAACACAAACCGCAACAAACTCTAACAACAAAGAATCTTTTTCTCAAAAAGATCCTAAGGTGCTAGAATAATTAAACATATCATTGCACATATAATTTCGAGTATTAATGTATCCTCTAAACATATAATATCTTGATTAGATTAAATACCCATTAATCTTTCTCTACAAGATAAAATATATAGAAGCATATAAAAATTATGAAGGATATATTTGGGATTTTTATTTTTTCAAAATAAAACTATACAAGATAAATGATTATCTGTCGTCATCAAAATAGTGAATACAACAATATTCCCCCTTTTTGATGATGGAAAATATATGACATAAAAACAAGACAAAGCAAAAACCAAGATAAAATAAAAACGAAAAATAACAAAAAGAAATTATGCTAGTAAAGACAAACATAATAGAAAACAAAATCTAAGCAAGTAAGTCACAAGGAGTAATGCATGAACAAGAAGAGAAAGCTTCGAAAATCAATCGCATTAGCAACTAAGAAAGTCATAATTGTTTTTATATCCACTCAACTTCCCCCTTTTGTCATCATCAAATACAACCAAATAAACCAGCAGTACTCAAGGAGTGAACAATAACAACATGAACAAGTGAAAGTAGCTCAAGTAAAGCATCTAATAACATTAGCCATCCAGACATAGAAAGAGCATGCAAAGACAAAACAAGTGTAACTAGGCATGAGATAAGCAAGAGCAGAGTTCAAGAAATTAAAGAGGAGAAGAAAAGCAAGCATAAAAGGAGAATAAGATGAAAAGAAAGAAGGAAAATAAGAAAAGAAATATCCAAAAGAAACTGGTGTGATTCACACATCCAAAATGAAACAAGAGTAGCAACGGGTCACCATAGTTAGTTACAAACCAAAAAAGATCATTGTTTCATGTCTTAATTGAAAAGGGGAAGGGGATCAAGGTTTGAAGCGGATGGTGAAGGAGGCGACAACGGAGTCAATCTTCTCTTTGATGGTGGCCTCTCCTTTCTTCACAGTAGCAAGAACTTGTTCCGGCTAGACATCCAATCTAGCAACTCGAGCCTCCACACCCTGGATCCTCGAATGCAGCAGAGACAGAGAACCCTGAATGTCCTTCAGCAATCCATGAAGACTGGTAGTAGAGAGGAAAGGGAAATCAATGACTCGGGAAGTGGACTCTGGAGGAACCAAATCCTCATCCAGGTCAATCATGATGGCAGCATCCTCTCCCTTGTCCATGAGGACTTTGTATCAGCCAGTCTCTGACTCTTCCTAACTTGCTTAGCAGCCCCAGCACTGAATTCCTCACCCTTCTTTCTCTTTACACCTGATTCCCCCTTCACCTTTACTTCCTCCACATCAAATTCCAGACTACCACTCACAACCCTCAAACTCAACCTTGTCAAGGTATCTTTGGTGAGGTAGTTTTTAGGTTCAAGATCAAAGGAAGGCTTGGAGGGGAGTTTGACTTTACACTTTTGAAAATGTAAGTAAGGAGGTTTCCATACCCAATGCGGTTTTTGTGTGTGATACAGTGGGTAAGATGGGTAATGATCAAAGAGGGAAGGTTAATTTTAATGTTGTTGGCTAAACAATACATGATGGAAAGGTCCATCAAATTTGCTTGGGTTCTTTTGGAAGTGCGAGGAAGGATAAAACGCCAGACTAGTTGAAATAAGAGTTCGTGAAAGGGAGTGAGATCTTTTTGGTCAAGGGAAAGGTCAGAGGTCTTTCCACCAAAGAACGTCAGAATTTCATCATTAGAAGCCCCATTAACATTCAGTTTTACTTTCCCTTTAAGATAATCTTTGTACCCTTCAGCTGGTACATCAAACCATCCACTTAACCGCTTCTCATCAAACTTAACTAGACCACCATGAACTATACTAAGGCATAAACCATCATTATTTTCAAATTTTGAGCAAAATTCACTCATTTCATCCTCAAACAGTCCTTCGTCAACACAAATAATTTTCGCCCATTTTTGAAAATTAATACACTCAAGAAACTCAGCCCATTTAACTCTTTTGCACCAATTTATATCAACACAAAACCCTATCAAGAATTTGGAGGATTTTATTTTCTTACCTCGTTTGGTGGGAACCCTAACCACTTTTTCTTGCTCCGCTTCTTCTTCGCTGATTTCATCTATTTTCTTAGGAGATTCAACTTCATGCATAGAAGAATTTTCGAGAGACCCAACTATTTCTTGGTTGGAGTTGGTAGATTTGTTGTCACTTTCCTCATATTCCACCAAAGGAGAAGTTTTTTTAGCGGGATAATTGTGTGGGGTTTTGGTTGTCTTCAGAGGTTTTGCGTTTGGGAGCCATTGATGAAGCTTGGGGAGAATTGGAGAAGATGAGTGGTTTTAGAGAATTTGATGGTTTTGGTAAAAAGTAAAATTTACCGTGTAAAAAGTGGTGATGTGATAAGGGGTTTTTATGAGGGGTTAGATTTATGGGGTTTTGTGAAAGAATTTATGACGGCTCTTCCCTTTTCTCTTAATCCATTGTATTTCGAATTTTAAGTTTTGAACTTAGACATTAGGTGAATCGTTGCATTGTATCAGAAGATGAAATTTGTGGTGAATGAATTAGAGAGAGAAAAAATAATGAAAGAAAATAAATTTATGGAGAAAGATATTTACGAAAATAAAGAAAAAGAAAAATAAAGAAAATTGAACTCATGCAATTAACATGCTCAAGCTAGAAATACACAAGCCTAATCATGTTCTGCTCAATATGTACGTGAGGACAATAAGGGGAATATTATGAAGACGAATGCGAGTCCTTTACCTTGACTTAGTATTGTATGAAATAAATTCATAAAAAGTTGCTGGTCACTTAGAGTAAAATTGTAACATAGGGGGTTATTAGAGATGGCACATTCAATTTATTCTGATCATCCCTAGCTCTAAGCGAATCTTTTCAAATTTTTCTCTTGGAAGAGGTTTAGTCAAGATATCAGCAATTTGATTTTCAGTTGGACAAAATTCAACTTTCACTATACCCTTTTCAACATTGTCCTTCAAGAAATGATGTCTAATATGAATATGCTTGACCCTAAAATGATGTACTGGATCCTTAGAGATGTAGATAGCACTTGTATTATCACAATATATAGGAACACACTTGAATTTAATTCCAAAATCTCGTACCTTTTACTTGATCCATATTACATGGGAACAACAAGTAGCAGCAGCCACGTACTCTGCTTCTGCAGTGGACAAGGCAACAATGGTTTGCTTCTTTGAGCTCCAAGAGACTAAGCTTGTTCCTAGGTACTGAACAATTCCAGAAGTGCATTTGCGATTAACTAAATCTCCAGCATAGTCCGCATCAGAATAACTTACCAAATCGAAGATATCACTACGAGGATAGAACAAACAAAGATCATCACATCCTTTCAAATACCTAAGGATTCTCTTGACCGCCGTCAAGTGAGATTCCTTTGTATTTGATTGGAATCTTGCACATAATCCAACACTAAAAGCAATATCAGGTCTACTGGCAGTTAGATATAATAAGAATCCAATCATACCTCTATATTGCTTCTCATTTACACTCTTACCATTTGTGTCTTTATCCAACCTTGTTCCTGTTCCTATAGGAGTGTGGTTGGTTTTATATTGTTCCAGTCCATATTTCTTCAGAATCCTATCAACTTTACCTCTAATAAATTCATGTGAAAGCAAGAATTTTGAAAGTCTTTTATACCATGATCTAGGAGCTTGTTTTAACCCATAAAGTGCTAGATCAAGCTTATAGACTTGGTTTGGAAGATCTGGATTTTCAAATCCGGGAGGTTCTTCCACATAGACGTCTTCCATTAAAAAAACATTTAAGAATGCACATCTAACGTCCATTTAGCATAACTTAAATCCCATAAAGGCAACAAATGCAATCAAAATTCTAATAGCTTATATTCTAGCAACAGGAGCAAAGGTTTCATCGAAATCAATACCTTCTTGTTGATTATAACCTTTTGCTACAAGTCTGGCCTTGTTCCTTATTACTGTACCATGTTCATCAAGCTTGTTCCTGAAGACCCATTTGAGTCCAATTACTTTCTGGTTCTTTGGCTTAGGCTCAAGGTGCCAGACTTTGTTCCTTTGAAATTCATTCAGTTCCTCTTGCTTGACATTTATCCAATCAGCCTCTTAATGCTTCCATATGATCTCTAGGTTCTGTCATAGATAGAAAAGCATGAAAAGTACAAAAATTCTTCATTTGGGATCTCGTTTAAGTTTCCTTCTCAATATCACTTATGATTAATTCTAAGGGATGAGAATTTTGGTGTTTCCAAGGCTTTGGATCAAATCTCCTTGTTGTTGTAGTTTCTCTTGGTGCTTCTTGAGGTGTTTGATTCATTAGATCCTCTTCAAGTTCCGGTGTTCCTTCTTCTTCCTGAGTTCCTTCTTCTGCATGTTCCCCCAGAGGATTAGGTACAGGGTTATCAGGTTCAGTAACATGCTTCTTTTATTTATCAGCAGGGGTTAGTTCATCATCATAGTGGTTTGACTCTTCAGATCGAGTCAATCCTATTTCAAGTCATCATCATAACTTGGTTCCTGCAGAGAGTTAGTTTCATCAAAGATAATATGGACACTCTCCTCTACACACATGGTTCTTCTATTGTAGACTCGGTAAGCTTTACTGTTTGAAGCATATCCTAGTAATATGGCTTCATCACTTCTAGCATCAAACTTTCCTAAATTGTCTTTTCCATTGTTATGTACAAAACATTTACATCCAAAGACACGAAAATAAGAGATATTGGGTTTTCTTCCTCTAAGGAGTTCATAGGGCGTTTTCAATGTGATTGGTCTTAGCATGACTTAGTTGATGATGTAGCATGATGTACTCACTGCTTCAGCCCAAAAGTTCTTTGAAAGACCGCTCGCTATAATCATCGTTTTTAGCCATGTCCTCCAGGGTCCGGTTCTTTCTCTCAACTACACCGTTTTGTTGTGGTGTCCTTGGAGCAGAGAAGTTGTGATCTAAACCTTCATTGCTGCAAAATTCATCAAACTTGGAGTTTTCAAACTCCTTACCATGGTCAGATCTCAAATGTTTAAATTTATAACCACTAGTTCGTTGAATCTTTTTAGCAAAGGTTAGAATTCATCAAATGTTTCATCTTTGCTATGAAGGAAGATAACCCAAGTATATCTAGAAAAATCATCTACAATAACCAACACATATCTCCTAATCTACTTTGGATTCGTAGAGGGCCACCTAAGTCCATATGCATGAGCTCAAATTGACTTTGTGTACTTACCGTTTTCTTTGATTTGAATGAGGATCTCACTTGCTTGCATTTCACGCATGCATCACAAACACCATGGTTTATAGATTTAATTATTGGTAACCCAACAGCTAAGTCTTTTCCACTTAGCTTGTGCATAGTGATAAGCCAGCATGTCCGCATCGTTTGTACCACCGTAGCGGTTCCTCTTCGATCACGCTCAAGCATGTGAGATTGTTCCTAGGAACCAGGTTGAGGTCTACGACGTATGTATTCCCCTTCCTTATTCCTTACAGAATTTTGGTACCTGTACTATCATTGCTGACTACACAAGACTCATTATTAAACTTCACTACATTACCCTTATCACATAATTGAGATATACTAAGTAAACTATGTTTTAAACCCTCGACTAAAAATACATTGTCTATGGAATGTGACTAAGATTTTCCAATCTTACCAACTGCTACTATGTTACCTGTAAGATTGTCTCCAAAGGTCACAGTTCCTCCATTGTAAACTGAAAGTGAGAGAATTTTGATTTATCTCATGTCATGTCTTTAGAATAACCGCTGTCGAGGAACCACAGGTTGTTCCCCCTCACTTCAGTCTGCATCCATAACACTTAGTTAGTGGTAGGAACCCAGTCCTTCTTGGGTTCCTTTGTTGGACTTGAGTTACTCTTTACTTTCCAGACCTTTTTAACAATGTAAGTATTCCTTTCAATAAGTTCTTCCCGGGTGGAACCGTCCCGAAACTATGTGACCCATTGTTCCCCACAGTAAGAACATATTTTGTTACTTAGCGGATCTACATACTTTTTCTTTTTGTTCTTTTTCTTATGGTTGAAACCAAGACCATCCCTTCCTTTGTTTTGATATTTTTGGATCCAACTTACCGGATCAGGAAGTTTGTTCCTCGAGGATTCCAGTTCCTTTCTCTGTACCAGATTTTCTTTTAAAGCAGTTTCATAATAAGATTTTAACTTTTCAAAATATATTCTGGTACTTGTTGAAGGAACTGTTCCTTTAGGAACAAATAGTTTCAACTCTGCCAATTCCATATTCAAAAGGTAGTTCTCATTTTTAACCTTTTCAAAAGCTTCTTGAATAACTCTGTTTTTGTCAAAAAGTTCAAAAAAACATTTTTCGGTATCGGACTTTAAAGAGTTTAGCCAAGTAGATGTTTCTTAGTGACTCTCAACGCATTTTCTACTTGTTCTCGTTTTACGCAAACTTCTTTATAGTCATCTAAGATTTCTAAAAGCAGTTTTAGAAGTTGGCTTTTATTTAGTTATGTAAGTTCCTCCTCAATAGTATTAAAACATACCTTAGGGTTTGATGGTTCCTCTTTGTCTTCAATCTTTGCCATAAGACATAGATGGACAGTGTCTTTTTCACTCTGTTCCTGCTCCTCATCTGAGTCCGACTCTCCCCATGCTGCTACCAAGGCTCTTTTCATGTATGTCTTTGAGAAGGGTTTCTGTTGTTCCATGCCCTTCTCCTTGAATTTTCCTTTTGCTTTCTCGTTCTACCATACAGGGCATTCTTTGATGAAGTGATCAAGTCCTTCACATTTGTGACAGCTCAACTTTGTTGGTTTCCTTGCATTCTTCCCTTTGTAATTCTTGTTGAAGAATTTCTTGAACCTTCTCATGATCATGGTTGCTTCTTCATCATCAGTCTCTGATTCTTCTTGTTCCTCTGACTTAAGAGCCAGAGCCGTAGGCCTAACCGGTTCAACATCATGAGTTCCTAGATGCAACTCATGAGTCATCAAGGATCCAGCAAGTTGTTCAATATTGAACGTTGTAAAGTCCTTGGTTTCCTGCAGTGTTGTCACCTTAGCCATCCATTTTTCGTCTTGTGGAAGACTTCTCAGTACCTTTCGAACCTGTTCGTCTGGAGAAATGACTTTTCCTAAAGATTCAAGTTCATTGATTATGTTTGAGAAGCGAGTGAGCATGTCATGAATATGCTCCTTTGGCTTCATTTGAAATAGCTCATACTTATTCATTAACATATCAATCTTGGATCTCTTAACCTCACTTGTTCCTTCTCGAGTTATTTGAAGAAGTTCCCACATTTGCTTGGCAGTCTTGCATCCCATGACTCGGTTATGCTCATGAGGACCAAGACCACAATGGAGAAGTTTCTTAGCCATGTTGTTCATCTCCATCTTGTCGAAGTCATCTTTGTCGTAGTCTTCAAGTGGTTCAGGGACCAATTCACCCTTTTCATTCTTTTTCGTAACTTCAAAATCACCTAGTTCAACGACACGCCATACTTGGTAATTCTCAACTTTTATGAAGATCTCCATACAGTTCTTCCAGTATGGATAGTGCTTGCCATTGAACATTGGTGAGAGTTGGGTTGAATACCCTTCATTTAGCTTTTCTCCCATAGTATTCATATTGCCGGTACTATCTCCTCAATTTTAGCTGATTCTGGAGATACTAGGATCTGATACCAATTGTTGTTCTAGTATGAACACACTACCAACTACAAGCGGGGGGGGGTGAATTGTAGTTGTGGGCAATTTTAAAACTAATTTCCGAATTTAGAAACAACTAAGAGAAATAAGAGAGATAACACATAAGTTTAACTTACAAGGAAAACTTCCTAGACCCAATAGGAAGAAAAACCTTGACCACAAGGGATTTTGACTCTTGATTTCTCTTATAAAAAATAGGCCAAATGAGTCTTCATATATACAACCTATTAATGGACCTCACTCAGTTCCTCTAGGAACCAGTTCCCTGTCACCTAGTTCCCCCAGAACGAGTGAACTTCTCTTGACTTCACTAGAAGTCTTCTCTTTCTCTTTTTCTCTTTCTCACTTGATAACAAAGACACTCTTTGTTTTTCAGTCACCCAACACTCAAAAATATTACACAATGATTTGCAAATGAAGAGGAGTAAATTACACGAAAAACTTTCTAAGTAAATTAATCTTGAGAATGCTTGAAAGTTGTTATTGTTTTCGAACACTTAATTCCCTTTATATAAGCTGCTGCAATTTTCTTCTTTTTCAAGTGTAGTACTCCACGTTCTTTTCCAGGCTTGATTGTAAGTTCATGACCCATGTTCTTGATGCACGTTTTCCACTATTATAGCAACTAAGATAACCGTTATCAATTAGCCGTTGTTGTGGAGGTATCCACCGAGTGAACAACTAACTGCATGCCTCCACTTTCCTTCTTTGTAGGCATATTGCATTCAACCTATTTTCCACAACACAAACCTCAACAAACTCTAACAACAAAGAATCTTTTTCTCAAAAGGATCCTAAAGTGCTAGAATAATTAAACATATCATTGCACATATAATTTCGAGTATTAATGTATCCTCTAAAAATATAATATATTGATTAGATTAAATACCCATTAATCTTTCTCTACAAGATAAAATATATAGAAGCATATGAAAATTATGAAAGTTATTTTTGGGATTTTTAATTTTTCAAAATAAAACTATACAAGATAAATGATTATATCATCATCAAAATAGTGAATACAACAAGCACAACAAAGTATAATCCATTCGAGATAGTTATGATCCAATAAATGTTGGCAAAAATTAGCACACTAAGGTTTGGAGCTAGGAACAATAATATAACAAGGTGATCCTTGTTCTTACTGTTATGGGGTCTAAAAATACAGTGTTTGATAGCTTGTGTAATTCAAATACAGTGTCACACATTAAATTACCTTTTTACTTAATGAAAATGAATTTAGGCCTTGTTCTTTTGGACTTATTTTCAGTTCAGTTCAGTTCAGTTTTGTTTAGTTTAGTTCAGTTTAGTTCAGTTAATTTCAGTTCAGTTCCTTACTAATTATTATTATTATTATTATTCTTATTATTATTATTATTCTTATTATTATTATTATTATTATTATTATTATTATTATTATTATTATTATTATTATTATTATTATTATTATTATTATTATTATTATTATTATTATTATTATTATTATTATTATTATTATTATTATTATTATTATTATTATTATTATTATTATGCCCCGTTCTTTTATATTTAGAGAGACTGCAACCGACGGGAATGAACGAACGGGCGACCGAACGGAAATGAAATAATAATAATAATAATAATAATAATAATAATAATAATAATAATAATAATAATAATAATAATAACAATAATAATAATAATAATAATAATAATAATTTAAAATAATAATAATGATAATAATAATAATATTTAATATTAATAATAATCAATGTTAATATTAATAATAATTAATATTAATATTAATAATAATTAATATTAATATTAATATTAATAATAATCATAAATAATATAATAATAAAAATATAATAATATAATAATAAAATAAAATAATAATAAAATAAAATAATAATAATTAATATAAAAACAATTAATAATAATAATAATTTTTTTAATAATAACTATTATTATAATTGATAATGTAATAATAATAATAATAATAATAATTAATAATAATAATAATATTAATAAGAATAATATTAATAATAATAATAATCATAAGACATAACTGAACTGAACTGAACTGCACTGAAATTAACTGTACTGAACTGAAAATAAGTCCAAAAGAATAGCGCCATTAGTATTATTATTATATAATTATTATTATTATCAAAATTATTTATTAATAATATTAATTATTATTATTATTATTATTATTATTATTTTTTAAATTATTATCATTATTATTATTATTATTATTAATTATTATTATTATTATAATAATAATTATTATTATTATTTTTTCATTTCAGTTCAGTTCAGTTCAGTTCAGTTTCTCTCAGTCCATAAGAACGGGTGTAGACACATAATCGTGTCTCCCCATTTAAGGGTCCGATGATGAAACATATCGCGATTTTGGTCGGCGCAACCCGAAGGAAGAGCAGTCCGAAGTGCAAATCCAAAATTAATTTAAAGTGTATTTAGAAGTCTTATTTTAAAAGCCCAATTAATTATTCATAATATTTAATTGTATTTTGAGCCCATAAAATTTTTTTGAGTCCATTTAAAATATTTTAAGCCCAAAAGCCTAATTGTTTATTATTATTTTTAATAAAATAAAATGAAATCAGATTTTTAATCCATAATATTAAATTTTCGGATTTCAAGGGATAAAATAAGTCTTCAAAAAACGCGTTTAGCAAGAATGCCTGGCAGCATGCGCTGGACACAGGTGGTGCGCCTAACGCACCACGTGCGCTCAGCACAGAGGTTGCGATGTGTCAGGCGCGCCAATCTGCGCCTGAGACGTGGATTTGTGTGTCACATAAAGTCCAGTGCATAGCGCACTACTCAGTATGACACATAGGTTGTGTTTCTTATCTTTTTCAAAAGCGCGTACCACGTGTACGCATTTTATTGGTTATGCCGCGTCAGACGTGCCAATGTGCGCCTAACACGTGTGATTGTGCGTAACACAGCCTCATGCGCCTGGCGCAACTGGCGCGGGAAGCGCAATTTCGCTTTCCCTATAAATACCCCTTGATTTCCCGAATCAAAGGACGGTTTCCCATTATTATTTTCTCATACACTTTATTTTCCGCATACGCTCGTACTCTAAATTCATATTTCCATATACTTTCAAACACATCAAACACACTTACGTTCTTGTTTACATCGTTCTTTTGGCTTCAAGATTGCTCCTCTTGAAGGTCATTACGCTTTTAGGCCTAAACCGCATAGGTATACTCCTGAGGACCCTTGAATAATTCTTTTATTTATATTCCTTTGAAGTTACTAACGATTTCTTGTCATGATGTAGATATTTAATAAATAAACGTCATTATTGTAGATTCTAATCCCTTTTCTCTTATTTTGTATATATGATATTCATGTTATTATGATTTTTCTATGCATGATTTTTATCACCCACATGTTATTATTGTTAATCAAGACCTAAGGAACTGTTCTAACTAAATCAGATAATATGGACAACCTGCTAGGTAACTTGTAAATTGATTGCTTAATAACTCGTCATTAAAAAGTAGTCTTTTATGTGTTTCTTGAACCGACCTAGACTAATCTTTTTTAGGGTTTTTAAAAATATTATATGGTTGTTATTTTGCATTAACTTTGTAATGAATCGATATTTAGTAGAGGCCATCAACGGGCGAACGTGGTTCATTATGACCGCTAGTATTTTTTGCACGCTATGCGTGCGTGCCATATTAACATTCTTTTTCTCAACTAGTTATTCATCAGTGCTACAAAAATTTGATTCGAACAAACATTTATAATGATTTTAAATTTTTTAAAATATATTTTTCTTAAATCAATGTTTCGTTGGTTTTTTTAGTTATTTGTTCATCATTATTCAAATCTGTATTATATAAGTGAAGGAAATACAAAGCAGAGTAAAGCATGTGCTCAAATAAAGTGGAAGAATTTGTGTATCAGATTCAATAGTTGAATATTAATAAAGTTGAAGAGTTTGATTTATGTAATAGAGATTACCAGATAATAATCAACATTTAGGTTTTAAAATATCATCATTATAATTATTAAAATGAAATTCAAGTTTTTATTTTTTGTACGAATTGTTTCAATCAAGTAATATTGTCAATTCTATTTTTGATCAGAGTTTTCACATATATTTAAAAAGAGAAAATCATTCTACTTAATTTAATATTTAATTGAAATTTGAAATACAATTCCATTATTAACTTATTCAATATATATGACAAGTAGGAAGAAGAAAAGACTATTTAATATATATGGCAATCATTAAGGATATATTAGACTTTTTGTGAGGGGACACCATCTTCCTCCCCCCATCACTTATATAATAGAGATATTCGTACGCTCACTCCCGAACTCAATTTTTGGTTCATTGACCATCTATGGAGTCATGATGGGAAATCTACATTGGATAAGTCCCGCAAGAGTCATGATAGGTTTATGAGTCTTGCTTTAAAGACTTGTTGCCGACTTCAAAAACGTATTTTATAAAACCTTAACAATGAGGTAGTCAAATACGCGCTCACACCTGGGGAGGATTTTAAAAAAATTAATTTTTTAAATGAGTGTGTGAAACTTGAAAAAATACAATTCATTCTCTTTTTATGTCTTTGAATAACATACTGTTTTGCATATGCATGACTATTGTTTAAGCCATTATAAGGAGAATCCACCTTGCCTCATTAGCGCATGTTCTATGCGTAAGGTCACCCCTGGGGGGGGGGGTGTTTGCGCTTCGTCCTTCCAAAAAGCTTCCTGATCGATAGTGTTGGATCTTAGTCATAAGCAAACCTACTCAACCATATGACATTGTTTTCTTGTTCCTGACTTGATAACTGGAGTGCGTCTTATACGTGACCACCTTTTTAAGCAAGGGTACGAAGCGTGGGATCAATCTTTAGTCATGGACCCTTTTCAGCCTTAACCTAAACCTGACCATAGTTGAAACTTAGAACTAGACTTCAGGTTGGAACTTTGCATATAATTATCCTACTTGTGCATATTTGAGTGTGTGTGCGCCTTTATTGTTTTGTGTTACACGAATTCAAGTCACAATTGTCAAACGAATCAATTAAGCTTGTGATAGCGATTTTAAACAAGTTATAAAACCCTGTTCTTGCAAGTGTACAAGATCCAGTAGTAAGTGATAATTAATAGGGTACCGTATCCACAGGGAACAGTTAATTAAAATTAAGTCTAATGTTTACTAATTTAATCCTAAATATATATATAATGATTTGATTTTGAACTAATTAAAGTAAACTAAAATTTAGTAAACTAAATAAACTTGGCAATAAAAAGTGAATCGGATAACAGACAATGATACGGAATCTAGGACAGTCGAATCCACCATTAATAATATGACTAATAGATTAATTGGAATGAGAATTAATATGTTTATCTAGTATCCTAAACTAAAAGCCGAAATACTCACATAAATAGTATTGTGATTAATTATGTGACATAACTTATCTAACCAAAACATAAATTATTCAACTTTTTAACCACAAACACCATTGCATAACATCACACTTTGGACTACAAGAACAAAGTATGTAAATTTGATAATAATATAATTCAATAATTAATTCTACAAGAACAATCATCAATCTATATTGCAAACATAATCAACCCAACAATAATAATCTCAATAGTTATGCAATCATAAACCAAAAATCAATTCTCAAACACAATTAAACTATGAATTTATACTAATAGGGTTTCATCTAAGTCCTAGAAAAAGAAAATTAGCCACTCACAATTAAAGAGAACATCACCCAATTATAAGAAATCATGGCCGGAAAACCAGATTGAAGCTCCGAATTATGCTGCGAGTTCGTCACACCGCCTCTCTGTTTCGTCTCTTCTCTCGTACTGCTGCTGCCTGTTCTTTCCAACTCCTGATGCTGCAGCGTAATAACTCCCCATTAGTAGGGCTTCCCCTTTTCTTCTAATACCCACGTGGGTTTTCTAGCCCAAAAAGCAATTGGATTTTTTTTTCTTTATTCTCTTTCTTTTTTCTTCTTCACTTGATGCGTGAGTTTATGTTCTTTGCAGCATTGGGCTTAGCGTAGCCCATCTTCCTCCAATTGGGCGTGAGTTAACATAAAAGGAAATCAAAGTTTCCATTTTACTTCTTGTATCGTGGATAGTCACATGGGTTTAACCCATTAAAATTGCTAAGATCAAATAAAATTGCTAAGATCAAATTGCATTTATAACTCCAACATTATAATGTACCTGCCAACATTATATAAATTATTAATATTATAAAATATAGCATATGTCAAACAAAAATATAATTATATAAATACAATCTCTAAATAATTTATAAAAACGATTAAAACCCAAAACTTATAGTTTATAATACTAATAAAGAGCTAGCAAGAGGAATTAAGAAGGTTATAATATATAATAATTCACACTTATCAGCTTGTCCTACAAAATATGCGTGCCGCGCTCACATCTGCGCTTCACGCTTATCCTCTTCCGCGTCACTCGCTTCGTCCTGCGCTCAACGTTGGTGCTTGCTTTCTACGCTGGTGCCTGCATTTCTCGCATTCCCTTAAGTGCGTCCAGCGCTTGTCTTGCATCTAACGCAGTTCTTTCTGTGCGTCCCGCGCGTGTTTCTTGTTCATCGCATTCTCCTTTTCCTAACCTGCATGCTATGGCTGACTTGTGTTGGCCGTACTTTCCTTTTGCGTCGCGCGCCATTCTCTTGCTTGGCCTAACACACGCCTTCCCCTTTCCTAGGATAATTACAATATTTTATTATCTTTCTTTCCTTTAATCCTTTTCATCTTAAAAAAAATATATTTTCCTTCATAAAAATTCATATCTACATGTCCACATCTTCTAATCTTCAAAAATCCATTTCAAATATATCTCATATCTTTTTTTCTGGAAATCCATCTCCATTTTTTTTAATTTTGATTTTCAAAATCAATCCTACCTTTCTTGAAAAATTATCCACCTTTTTCCAAAATTTCATCTCATTCCATATCACCTATCTTTTTCAAAAATCCAATCATTCATCATCTATCATATTTTTCCATGTCTATCATCTCACCTTTTCATATACATCATTTAGGATTCTTCTTAGCGTCCATCTTGTTGTAAAAGTCTCATCCACCTAAGAATTCTACCTCCATTAGAAGTCCATCTAGCCCATAGGTATAGGTTCATGCAGTTTCACTCCATTTAGAGTTCTTAACCTCGTCTAACTCTATTCAAGTTAGGAGTCTTAACCCCGTCTAGGTTCACCCGTCTAAGAAGTCTAGGGTCATTAGAATTCTTGCCATCTCAGGAGTCTAAAATTCATATAAGTCCATGCATAATAGGAGTCTAGATCTATTAAGAGTCAGCACATCTTATATTAGGAGTCTAAAATTCATAGATTTCACTCATAATAGGAGTCTAAATCCATTAGAATTCCGTCCATTTTAGGAGTCTAGGTCCACTAGAGTCTCATGCATAGTTGGAGTCTAGCATCCTTAAAAGTTCATCAAGTCTAAAATTCTAAAGTCATTGAAAAGTCTATCAAGTCTAGGATTCTAAATGTCGTAGAATTCCATATCCATTAGGACTGCATTCACACTAGAATCCCTCTGCATTGCATAGTCCGTCGTTTATACACTTTATGCATAACTAGAGTTCATAGGCATTTAGGAGTCTCATTGCATCCATACTCCTCATTTCTTCTCATGCATTTCGCATTTAGTAGTCATCAACTACAGGCGATTTGATTCCCTGTTCCGGATATGTAGGCAGCCTTTACAGTTTCGAACGCATAGGTTGAGTCATGCATACATGCATTAGGTTTAGGTGCATCTAAAAAAGGTCATACATACATGCATTAGGGTGTAAGTGCATCCAAAAAAAAGTCATGCAATCATGCATTATGTCTAAGTGCATCCAAAAACAAAAAAAAAATCATCATTTATTTAGGATATTCAGATTCGTTCCTAGAAGCTCAACTTTTTAATCAAACATACATTCTTTCATTCCATTTCTTTGTCTCCACCATCACTCCATTTTTAATCTCCTGTTGGATTATCCATTGTAGGAAATAAGCAACATGTCAAGAACACTTCAAGAACAGATTGATGAGTTGAAGAGTATAATAGTAGATCTTGTAACACGTGTCATCAGACTAGAGGCAAACCACACTGACCTTCAAGAGAGTCGCAGTGCAGATTACAATACCCTAGATGGTTTTGGTGCAATCACGACTGAACAACAAAGGATCAATGAGCTGCATGACATCACACAACACAGTCCGCTGATAAATCCTTCCTTCAAATCAGTCTCTGAAAGCTCGCCTCTTTCTAGAAGAAGCAAAAGCAAAAAAAAATCGAAGCAAAAAAGGAAATGCAAAAAATGATGAAAAAAAGGGTGGAAAAGCACGAAAAAAGAAGTGTTGCAACTAAGCCCATCAATAGCTTTGTCAAACGTACTTCTTTCAAAACCTTTAACATTCAACCCAAAAATCCAACTTTAACCAAAAGGCCTTGACCTCTCCATAACCAAAAACCATTGCAAGCCAAATCATACATCTGTAATAAACATTCTCATAAACAATCCACAACCATGCATATCACATCCCAATAAGCCATAAAAGACAAACCAAAGCCCGCTAGGTCGAAAACCCATAAGGGCCACTTAGGCAAAAGTCGGGGCATCTTCCCATTCATTAGCCTGAACTACAAATAGTATGATTCTGCTAAAGATACGTAGGAAACCTCACCTTGAGGTTCAACTGCTTTAAACCAAACCAAACCTACATCATTATCCATCGGTTCCAAAGACCCTTCAAAATCAATGCCTAATTCATTGCAAATGGCTCCAAGCAAAATGCTCGGCCACCAATTGAAATGCTAAGAGCTACGACTGGCCTATAACACCCCTGAATTTCGAGTTACTATCTAAACTAAATAATATTAAAATTCTACAGAAAAATCGGCGAGCTCTGTCTGAAATATGGACTGCTTAAAATTTAATTTAGGACTCGCGTCCAATTATAAACTTCTTTCATTAAACCAGCAATCCAAATTCTCAATAATCCTCATCCAGCTCAAAAGCCAATACATCCATGCATAATTACCTGAAATTCGAAAAGTGTTATTCCACGATTTTTGCGAGAATAACCGTTAAGGATGAGCTGCTACATAGTGTATCCAAGTCAAAGCAAAACTTAACTAAACTATTACAGTCCAGGCAAGTAAAGGTTTAAGTGAATTAATATTTACAACCTTAAGTCCCAAAATGATAATATATATACATATATAGTGCAGCGGATAAAGAACTACCATAACTTTAACTAGCAAAAGTTGGTGGAACGTTGCTCTCAGCCCACACCCCACACTACCTGTAAGATCTTCATGTACCTGCACATATCGGGCATGTACTATCAGCCAAACTGGCTGAGCAAGATTTATACTGTAAAGCCAAACACATATGCAAGTAGGATATAAATATATGTATCCTACAAATCATCTATTTTTGAATAAAAATAATAAGTAGCATGTTGTATAAAACCTTTTCTTGTATTCCTTTTCAAAATCAAATCCTTTCTTTCTTTTCCTTAAAACAAATCCTTTCCTTCCTTTACCTTCACAAAGAGAGAGTTATAAATCTATGGAATGAAACAAACTTTCCTTGCCTTTGGGCTAGCTAGGCCCTCCGGATAACTTATAGACAAAGACCCCTAGTGTGCACACCCCACAAACGGCCAAATTGTAGCAGAAGATCTAAGTCTGAGGCACTGATCAACGTGCCCCCCAACTAATATGTAATGTCGAGAACAAGCCGACTAAGTTCCATTTTCCTTGAGATACTACTCAGGTAATCTCAACCATTTTGAAATCACGAAATTATTTCTTCGAGATACCACATAGGCAAGATCAACAACTTGAAAACACAAAACCTATTGTAACTCCTTGTATCTGTGGTTCGGAAACCAAACTTTCTACCTTGGAAGAACTTCTTCCCATTCAAACCAACATTAACCAAAATGAGATACATACCTTTTAAAACTTTTCTCATAGCTATAGAAAGTTTTGATAAGAATCTTACCTTTTCGAAACGCACATTAAAGTGATTATCTTAATCAGTACAACTCCTCAATGAAGCCGAAATCTACAATATAATAAACATATATGTATACAATAAATAATAATAGACTTGGCTTAACTGGTTAATGAGCTTTGATTAAATATGGCTTTATAAAATATCAACCTCTTACTTCAAATGACATAACTAACTAATACGTACTAACAATACTAACACTCTCTCTTAGTTTATATAAAATCTACGATAAGATTTATAATGTATATATGAATACTCAAAATCTCATTTTAAAATATATATATGAAAGTCTAGAGTTTTACCCAAACTAATTCCACATGAAAATAAACATGCATTATATTTAATTTTAGCAGAAATTTAAAATAGGGATAACTTCCTCCTATGGACTCCAAATGAAACGTTTCTTGATACTATCTTTGGTGAAATTTTGATACGAACAACTTTTGTGAAATAGCATTTTGGCTAAAAACACCCAGAAACTGTCGAAAAATACAAATTATGAATCTGACCTGTAATTCCTATGAGTTACAGTTCTTGTTGATAAACTTATTATTAATATGCAAAATTTCATTCAATCAAGCTACACCCAACACTTATAATCAAAAACCCCCAATTCAGTTTCAATCTAAAAACCCTAACCTAACAAAACCCTAATTCGAAATTAAGCCAAAACTGAAATTAAAACATGACAAAGAATCTTACTTGATTAGAGGAAGTAATGAGACTAATATTACTCAGAAAATTAAAGGACCCGAATTTATGACCCGACTTTTCCGACCCGAAATTCACAAAGCCAAGAACTCAATTCTCCCTCTTCAAGACACCCACAAAATCGAGATATGATGAAGATAAATGAACAACACTTGATGTTTGATGATGATTGATAAGTTTCTTTGTAGGTTTAAAGGAGTTGAAGGTTGGAGAAAAAGAAAAGAAAGGTAGAAGAACAGAATGAAAAGTGTCGTGGGATTTGGATGAAGGGTTGTTATATAACTCTCCTACTTTTTTTCTTTTCCTTTGTTTTCTCTTTTTTTTTTTTTCCTACTTTATCTTTATAATACTAACATGCTAGGTATTGGGTACTTAACCTAGTAAATCTAGGAATTTATTTTTGACCCCTTTTAAGGTAAAGTCAAATGGAAATAAAATATTTAATAAAAGAGTATTTTGAAATTATTTTTATAAACTAAAATAATATAAATAATTATTAAACAGGTATAAAAATATGGGGTGTTACATGGCCTGATTTCATCATGGATACGTAGGCAACCTCTTTTGAGGCCCGCCATTTTAATTCAAAACATATTTTTTAAGGCTCGCCTAGGCCCATGAGAAAAGCGCGATCTCCCAAATCATGAATTTTCAATGCTCATCCCTACCTTTAGAACTAGACTGAGATTCGAACCTGCATCATTAGCCTACCTCATTGCGTGAGTCGATTCATTATGACTATGCCTTTTTTTTTTCTTATCCCTTGCCGTTTTCTCAACCACATTATCACTTCTAAGCAAACTTTAGCATAAGTTTTCAACACTCAGCGCTATAACCACGCCTCATCTTTTGAGTGTTCCTTTATTTGGCCTTTCTTGTCTTTTTCCCCTTAGGAACCATATATGGAATCTTTGGTCGAAACTTCCACTAAGCGTGGCGAGATATCTTCAAAATCAAAGCAATCAAGTTGGATACTTCATCAACTCCATCTTACTGGGGGCTCCAAGTCCAGGCCTATTGTGATAAGGACTTCATTACGAGTCCATACAAGAAATCTTGGGTTTTAAACCCGCATTGATACAAGATCGAACCTATTTATGGGCTCACTTAGGCCCTTGGCATACAAAACTTGAAGCATATACAACTCAAGCATTACGAAGACGCGTTCTACAACGTATTTCAAATCCAAAATAATCTATTAATTGAATGGATCACCCTCGAGGATTCCCATTTCTACTATTTCATAGGCTCTATGTGTACCTTGATAAGGACTTCATTACGAGTCCATACAAAAGATTGTGGGCTCCAGACCCATACGAAATCCAAACTATTTTTATGGACTCACTTCAGCCCGTAACAACTATAACAATTTGAATCAAGCATAACCTACATGGATCATCCTTGGGGGCTTCCTATTTCTCCTCTTTCAAAAATAATTTTCTCAATGAAAAAAATTGAGCTTAAAGGAACAACAAAGCATCATATCTCTGCATTAGTGTCATATCTCTGCATTAGTGTCATACCTCTGCATTAGTGTCATATCTCTACATTTGCATTGTCCAAACATTGTGTCAAGCATTGCATCCTTCGTCCTTAGCCATAGGATCCTAGCATCAATCATTGAGTAGCCCACACACACGTATGCGCACACTTTAACACCCTTAAGCCCAAAGTATTAGAGATTACACTTTATAGGTCAAGTCATTTCCTACCCATACACTAGCACCCACATCACGGGACATATGCATGTCCCATAATGATTTGTTTTCATATACGTGTCTTCTTTGCATTTACAGGTATCCAACATTAAACAACTCTATATGAGTTATATTTCGCCAAGGCGTGCAGATATAAATTGCTCAAGAGGCTACAAGTATTCTGGAGTATTAACAGTGGTAATTCCACCGCTAGGTCCGGCGGACCATTACGAACCGAGACAACGGAAAACAAGCATTAATATGGTTCATGTTTCTGAAGACAACAACATCGGTCAATTCCAACGCCAGCCTTCAGTCATGATAAGCACAACCCTGGAGTGGGATGCAGCTCTACATTAGCATAGCCCTGGAGCAGGATGCAGCTCTACATTAGCATAGCCCTGGAGCGGGATGCAGCTCTACAATAGCATAGCCCTAGAGCGGGATGGAGCTCTACATTAGCACAGCCCTGGAGCGGGATGCAGCTCTACAAAAGCACAACCCTGGAGCGGGATGCACCTCTACGTTAGCACATCCCTAAAGCGGGATGCAGCTCTACATTAGCACAGCCTTGGAGCGGGATGCAGCTCTACAATAGCACAGCCCTGGAGCGGGATGCAGCTCTACATAAGCACAACCCTGGAACTGGATGCAGCTCTACCCCGATATGAGCCGGACTAGAATAGCTCATGATACCTTTTCACATATTTCATTTCATTTTTGCAAATTTACAATTATTTTGCAAATTTGTTTCACGTATGTCTGTTCCTGAAAACACTCGTTTGTTTTGCTGGTATCGGCGTTAAAGAGTGATTTTGGATCGTAGAGCATCTAGAATCATTCTCCGTCCCGACACGCATACTTTGACTTTCGGTTATACAAAGCTCAGTCAAAGTGGGGGCTTCTGTAGACACATAATCGTGTCTCCCCATTTAAGGGTCCGATGATGAAACATACCGCGGTTTTAGTTGGCGCAACCCGACGGAAGAGCAGTCGTCCAAAGAGCCAACCCAAAATAAATTTTAAGTGTATTTAGAAGTCTTATTTTAGAAGCCCAATTAATTATTGTAGACACATAATCGTGTCTACCCATTTAAGGGCCCAATGATGAAACATACAGTGGTCTAAATTGGTCCGACCCAAGGGCAGAGCACTCCGAAAAGCCAACCCAAAACTATTTCGAAAAGTGTTAAAGTCCTATTTTAAAGCTCACTTAATTATTCATGATAATTAATTGTAATTTGAGCCCAACTCTTTGAAAAGCCCAATTAATAATTTAGTAATGATTAATTGTTTTATTTCAATAAAATAAATATTTTCAAAGATATTTTTAATAATTAAAATCGGATTTTATCCCGTAAAATTTTCGGAGTTAAAAGATAAAAGAAAATCTTTAAAACGCGTTTTTATCAAAAACGTGTCAAAAACTTGTCAAAACGTATCAAAAAGTTATCCTGTCACGTAAGCGCGCGCCTAGCGCACAACAGTGTGCCAAGCGCACAAGACTGCCGTGTAGACTTATGTGTCATACAGAGTCCTGCGCTAAGCGTGTCTATGTGTGAGACGCATCTTTTGCTTTCTTATCTTTTTCAAAGCGCGTACCACATGTACGCTTTCTAGTGGGCATACCGCGTCAGGCGCGCCAATCTGCGCCTGAAACGTGGATTTGCGCGTGACACGTCATCCTGTGCTTGGCGCAGATGGCGCGTGAAGCGCAGATTCGTTTTCCCTATAAATAGGGTTCAATTTTCCGAATTAAAAGACGATTTTTCACACTTAAACACTTCGAACTCTACAAATATATTTACGAGCCTGTCTACAAAACCTCCCAACAAAAACTTATACTTTCGGACATACAAACACATATTTTCATACATACATTCAAATCTTTCAGACATTCATACTTTCAGGCTTCACGATTGCTCGTCCCGAAGGTTGTCAATCTCGTATACCCAAGCCACGGTATAATCCTGAGGGTCCTTCAATAAATTCCTATTTTTATATTGAAGTTACTAACCATTTATTTCATAATGTAGATCTTTGGTATAAAATCGTTCTACTGTATATTCTACTCCTTTTTATTCATTTTCATACATTATTATATGCTTGCCTGTTGTTCTATACATATTATATGATTGTTCTATGCATGATTTATTATATTTATCACCCACATGTGATTTTTGTTAATCAAGACCTAAAGAAATGTTCTAACATTAATCAGATTAATTTGGACAACCTGCTAGGTTCCCTGTAATTTTGATTGTCTAATAACATATCACTAAAAATAGTCTTTTATGTGTTTCCTGAACCAACCTAGACTAAATTATTTTTAGGGTGTTGAAAATGTTATATGGTTATTTTATTACATAAAGTTTGGCATGAATCGATATTTAGTAGAGGCCAGCAATGGGCGAATGTAGTTCATTATGACCGTGTTCATACCCTCACCCCCGAACTCAATCTTTGGATCATTTTGACCATCTATGGAGTCAGGAAGAGGAAATCTACATTTGATAAGTCCCTAATTTGTCCCTACGATTTCCCAATATCCAATTAGGTTTATGAGTCTTCCTTTAAAGACTAGTTGGCAACTTCAAAATAATTTTCAATAAAACCTTTACAATGGGGTAGTCAAATACGCGTTCACACCGCATAGGCGAAATAAAAACATGCCTACAATTATTCATGATAATTAATTGTATTTTGAGCCCATAAAAATATTTTGAGTCTATTTAAAATATTTTAAGCCCAAAAGCCTAATTGTTTATTTATTATTTTTAATAAATATTTTTATAAAATAAAAGAAAATCAGATTTTCAATCCGTAATATTAAATTTTCGGATTTTAAGGGATAAAATAAAACTTCAAAAAACACGTTTAGCAAGAAAGCCTGGCAGCATGTGCTGGACACAGGTCGTGCGCCTAGCGCACCACGTGCGCTCAGCATAGAGGTTGCGATGTGTCAGGCCGCCAATCTGCGCCTGATACGTGGATCTACGTGTTACACAGAGTCCAGCGCCTAGCGCACTACTCCGTGTGACACGCAAGTTGTCTTTCTTATCTTTTTCAAAAGCGCGTACCATGTGTACGCATTTTATTGGTCATGTCGCGTCAGGCGCGCCAATGTGCGCCTGACACGTGTGATTGTGCGTCACACAACCTCATGCGCCTGGCGGAGCTGGTGCGTGAAGCTCAATTTCGCTTTCCCTATTAATACTCCTTGATTTCCTTAATCAAAGGACGGTTTTCCATTATTATTTTCTCATATACTTTATTTTCTGCATACACTCATGCTCTAAATTCGTATTTCCATATACTTTCAAACACATTAAACACATAAAGCACACTTACGTTCTTGTTTACATCGTTCTTTTGGCTTGAAGATTGCTCCTCCTGAAGATCGTGACGCTCTTAGGCCTAAACCGCATAGGTATACTCCTGAGGACCCTTGAATAATTCTTTTATTGATATTTCCTTGAAGTTACTAACGATTTCTTGTCATGATGTAGATATTCAATAAATAAACGTTATTATTGTAGATTCTAATCCCTTTTCTCTTATTTTGTATATATAATATTCATGTTATTATGATTGTTCTATGCGTGATTTTTATCACCCACATGTTATTATTGTTAATTAATACCTAAGGAACTGTTCTAACTAAATCAGATAATATGGACAACCTACTAGGTACCTTGTAAATTGATTGCTTAATAACTTGTCACTAAAAAAGTAGTCTTTTATGTGTTTCTTGAACCGACCTAGACTAATCTTTTTTAGGGTGTTTAAAAATATTATATGGTTGTTCTTTTGCATAAACTTTGTAATGAATCGATATTTAGTAGAGGCTATCAATGGGCGAACGTGGTTCATTATGACCATATTCGTATCCTCACCCCGAACTCAATTTTTGGTTCATTGACCATCTATGGAGTCAGTTTGGGGAAATCTACATGGATAAGTCCCGCAGTTGTCCCGTCAGTTTCCCAAATATCCAATTAGGTTTATGAGTCTTCCTTTAAAGACTTGTTGGCGATTTCGAAAACGCATTTTAATAAAACCTTAACAATGGAGTAGTCAAATACGCGCTCACACCGCGTAGGCGAAATAAAAACTAGCGCACCATGTGCGCTCAACACAGAGATTGCGATGTGTCAGGCACGCCAATCTGCGCCTGACACGTGGATCTGTGTGTCACACAACGGGGCCTTAGTATCATGATAGAGTGTCTCTGTGTTAGTTATCTTTAGCATGGCAATGTGATTCAAATTGTTTTTATTTACTTGTTTTGTAACTTATAGCCATGTACTTTTTTTTAGGGGAAAGCAAGCAAGCTTGAATTACTTCTAGGATAAAGTATCCATGAATTTATAGGGCTCCACTTCCATAGGAGCGTGGTTTTCCCAAATTTGTTCAGTACCAAAGGAAAGTAGCTTAACTAAATGATTGGCTACAAAGTTTCCACCATGCAAAACATGAGACCACATAATAGAAGTAAACGAAGTATATGAGGAAAGTATATCGTGGAGAATAGGGTCTAGGTCTGAGAGAAAGATGGCACTCTTCGAAAGGCGGTTAATGATCACTTGACAATCGGATTGATCAAGAATGACCTCCTTGAGCCCAAATCGTTTCCCAAACCGAACGCCCATCGCAAGAGCCTTGGCTTCAGCTATCTCTGGAAGCTGCAAATAAAACATCCCATTAGAGTCACGGGCTACAACACCAATGCCCACCCAACCAATAACCGCAAACGAGGCATCAACGTTAATCTTCACTGTCCCCACAGGAGGGGCTTGTCAAGTTTTAGAGCTAGAAGCTTTCCTCTCTTGCTTGTGATAGATACAAGCTGCATAGTTGACATACTCTTCCACCAGCCTTAGAACTTGATCAATGAGAATTGTGTTTTGGGTCCATCTTGAAACACCCATAGGTTCCGTTCACCCCATATGCACCACATTAAAAAACACACCTTCATAACCACATTGTTATCAAGTTTTCTAACTAAACACTCGGTCACACATGGTAGTGTTTGGGTCGCTAGCAAACATCACATCACAACAGCACTCCTTCCACAACTCAATAATTTGGGGCCACTCGAACAGGACACGAGCGTCCGTTTTCGGAGCACCCCGACCCCATGTGCATGAATCCTCTTCTATAAGATGTCGGTATTTGAGAAGAGTCCTAGTAGGCAGGGAGTTAGTACATAATCTCCACAAACAGTGTCGAACTTTGGGGCTAGCATCAATGTTTAAAATATCCACCCCAACTTGGTGGAAATTATCAAGATGCACCCTTTTCCAAGTAAGTATGTCGTCTTGACCGAGTAGAACCCATTTTTAGTTAAAGCCCATGTCAACTGATCACCATAAGAAGTCCCAACACTCAAAGGGATGGAGAGAATGCATCTTTTGTCACGATCATTGAAATGTGCTTCAAGCATTTCAAAATTCCAATCCCCACTTTGTGAATCGATTATAGCTGTGAACTTAACTACCTAACTTGCGTGCATTATTGTTTGTATGTTTTGCGTAAATGGCACGGGGCCTGGATAATGGTATTCCAAAGGACAACTTTAATTTACTTTACCGCAAATACTCGTGTATGATATCCCGCCTAAAGCCCAAAAGTTTTGCTCAAAGTTTGGGTCAGACTAGGTCTGACTTAAAAGTCGGGCCAAAAAATTCTACCAAAACATGAGTTTATTTCGGAGCCAAGTTGATTAGCTCTAGTTTTGCATAAAATGCTCAAAACATTAAACTTTTTTACGAAAACGGCCCAATTCGGCAAATTTGTTTGGCGAACCCATTTTGCTGAAATATAATGGAATCCCATCCAAAGCTGTAAAATGGCTAGAGAGAGAGAGAGAGTGAGAATCTAGAGAGAGAGAGGGTAAGTAAGAGAGTGATTGACTCCGATGGCTGGACCACCGTTTCTCGCCGGAAATCTGCATCCAAAAACCGCCCAAACCTAGCCTCCAAAACCTGTTACATCGACCGACTACCAATTGACATCACCACCAAACAACTTGAATCAATCTTCTTCAGATACGGACCCATAGAAAACATCTACATCCCCCCAAACTCCAGGCCTCATTGGAACTCTAGATATGCTTTCATATGTTTTCTCACCCCTCCATCAATGTACAAGGCCATTGAAAGAGAAGATGGCCGAAAACTGGGTCAGAATTCTATTCGACTATTTAGAGCAAAAAAAGATAAAACCCCATCACCACCCACCAAACCACCCCCAGGTAAACCTCCCAAAAATCCAATACCACATCCTCCCAAAACACAGACTAACCACTCCAAAAGAGACCATAGATCCTACAAGGATGTTTTTTGCCAAGCCTCAAACCCCCCGCTAAAACCGCCCCACCCATCATCTTTGCACCACCAAGAAAAATTTGTTAATGCTCCAAGTCAATCCAAAAAAACGAACCAATCCCCCCCACCTATTCCTACTTCGGAAAACCAAACCCCCTATATTCTCAAGAAAAACAACAAGCAACGTGAAATGAGCTCAAAAGTACTTGGGGATGAAACCTGTCAAATAAGGGAGGAAGCAATAATAATAGAATTCGATGAAGACTGGTTCATATCGATAAAAGGGGTTCAAGGAACTCCTCACGAGGATTTATTAAAAAGAAGCATGATAGGGATTGCAATCTCCTCTATGTCCTCCAGCATGATTCATGACAGCATCCTTGCAGAAGGGATTACATGTCTATCCATAAAATCCATGGGTGGTTTACTCCACCTAATCTCCTTTGAGACAATTGAGGACAAGATTGAAATGGTCAACTGTAAGTGGCTGGATAAGTGGTTCATGGCAATGAGAAATGTCAACACTGCTTCCTCCTCTTTGTGGAGACAATGTACCTTGAAAATCTATGGGGTACCTATTGCGTCATGGAACTATGAGAATTTCTTCAAGATTGGGTGCATATACGGAAGAGTAATATCAGTGGATTACTCCAAGTTCGAATTTGCTGAAGTGACGCTAATAACAGATTGTGCGTTCCATATCAACTCAAAAACAATTCTAGAAATTAATGGGCTCAAATTTTTAGTTCAGGCAATTGAAATCCCGGTAGTGGTGCACCGCCATGAACCACCGCCAGCAGCACTGTTTCAAAATTCGAATCCATTCCCTACTAAAGGGAAAAAGGCAAAAAATCCCTCAACTCCTCTGTGCACCCATACCGAGAAAAATAAAGAGTCCCCATTAATTGAGTCACCTGGGGAAAGACAAAGCCAACAAAAAACAAAACCCCATTTATCTCCTCCAGCAAAGGTTAGTCATTGCGCCGCAATCTCTTCAAACCAAGGCAAAACTCCCCCTCGAAAATCCTCCCCTTGTGATTTCAATCCAAAATCCCCTCACCATTCTTCAATAAGTGGACCTCAATCACCTTGTCAGCTCAGAACCACCTTGGGCCAATCCCCTATAAAAGCCCAACAAAATTCCTCCGATAATCTTTTCTCCCCTTCTAAACCCCCTCTGCACCCCACCCCAAATCTCAAAAAGCCCAGACCACCAAGGAATTCACCCCTCCCAAGCTCCCCTACCTCTCTTCACTCAAAAATCTCGTCGGGCCCAAGAAACAAAAAGTGGACCGCTGCCTCATCCTCTTTCTCCTCAGGACCTCTCTACCCATCTGGGTTCGAAGCATCTATCCCTTCCCCAATTAAATCAGCCCACATCAAAAGAAGAAAAAAGAAGACAATTAAAAAACAACCCTCATCAAATGTCCCTCATCAATCCTCCCCCATAAAAAATTCCACCACTTCTGCTTCTCCCTACCTCATATCTGCTGATCAGGTTCTTAAATTGGCAAAAGAAATGAATGTTATTTTTGACGTCCCCCCTTTGGAACTAAAGAGCAGAATAGAGAACGTCCTCCAGAAGCAGCAGGAGGAATGGCTAGCAAATAGTGCTTAGCTTCCCCCACTCTTTTCATCTTATGGCACTCTTTTAAATGATCATTCTTTCTTGGAATGTAAGAGGCTTTGGAGCCAAAGTCAAGAGAAGAAAAATTAAGAATCTAATCTCGATCCACTCCCCAAAATTGGTATTTCTCCAGGAAACAAAGGCTGAAAATCTGAACCAAAAAACTATTCAATCGATATGGGATGATCCGGATGTAGATTGGTTGCTTAGCCCATCATATGGCAACTCGGGAGGTCTACTATCACTTTGGCAGAAATCCTTCTTTGCTGTAGAGTCAAAACTCTCTTCTCGTTACTGGGTGGCCCTTTGTGGCTCAATTGCTGAGCTGAACTTTAAATGTTGCTTGATTAACATTTATAATCCTTGCTCCCTTGAAGGTCGAAGAATGGTTTGGAACGAAATTTTCGAATTTTGGAGAATAGAAAACCTCCCTCTTCTCATCAAAGGGGATTTTAATGAAGTTCTTCTGGCATCCGAAAGAGGGAGCAATCAAATTCCATCCCAAGGTGTTAATGACTTCCAATCTTTCCTCCAGGACACTCATCTCCTGGAAATTTCAGACCCTAATGGGAATTTTACTTGGTTTAGGGGACTATCAAAAAGCAAAATAGACCGCCTTTTTGTCTCACCTGAGTGGATTACCATCTATCCCAACCTCAACCTCTCCCTTCTAAAGCGTAGTATATATATCGGATCACTGCCCTCTCCTCACCTCCTCCTCCTCCCCCAACTGGGGTCCTAAACCTTTTCGATTTCAAAACATTTGGCTCTCTCACCCGGGGTGTATTAAACTAATACAACAAGTCTGGCTGAACTCAAACTCCCTGTCACTTCCATCAAAACTGCAAAATCTGAAAATAGGTCTCAAGAAATGGAATGTTACTGAGTTTGGGAATATTGACAGTACCATTTTGTCAATTGAACAAAAAATTCATGGTCTGGACTCCCTTGCCAATGGTAGAATGCTTGAACCCAATGAAATCCAAACCTTAAACCAACACCAATCCGACCTTTGGATGTGGATGAAAAGGCGTGAGACCTACTGGGCCCAGCACTCTAGAGTTAAATGGCTGAGAGAAGGAGATAGAAACACAAAGTTTTTTCATACAATCGCTTTAATACGAAAAAGGAAAAACTCAATTTCTTCATTGATTGTTAATAACAATAAAATTGTTGATATTGCAGGAATCAGAAAAGAATCCATATCCTACTTCAGGAGCATCTTCTCTGAAGAATTCAAGTCGAGACCAACTTTTGAAAACCTCAAGTTTCGAAAACTCTCGGGAATTCAGGCTTCACTTTTGACAGCGCCTATAAGCAACGATGAAATTGACTCAGCAGTCGAGTCTTGTGATAGCCAAAAGGCCTCAGGGCCCGATGGTTTCAATTTCAGGTTCATAAAGAGTTCATGGGATATCATAAAGCAAGACATTTATGCCTCTGTTCGAGAATTTTGGAGCTCCTCAAAACTGCCGAAGGGCTGCAACACGACTTACATTGCTCTAATAGCCAAAATTGATCACCCAGCAAGAGTTGAAGGACTACCGCCCCATTAGCATAGTGGGGAGCGTCTACAAAATCATCTCAAAAATCCTCGCCAGAAGACTGCAAAAAGTGATGGAAAGCATCATCAGTCCCTCCCAATCATCTTTCATTCAAGGCAGGCAAATCTTAGATGGCGCTCTCATTGCAGGGGAATTAATTGAGTCATGTAAAAAGCGAAACATAAAAGCCGCAATCCTAAAGCTTGATTTCCACAAAGCTTTCGACTGCGTATCTTGGTCTTTCTTGGACTGGGTCATGAGGACTTTCCGGAGAAATGGAAAAATTGGATCAACTCGTGCGTATCATCTGCTTCTGCGTCAATTCTGATAAACGGGTCACCCACCCCACCGTTTAGATTGAAGCGTGGATTAAGGCAAGGGGACCCTTTGTCCCCTTTCCTTTTTGACCTTGTGGTTGAATGCTTGAGTCTAGTAATCACCAAGGCAACCGAATTGAAATTGTGGGAAGGTATTGAGGCAAGCAATGGCGGTACAAAAATCTCCCATCTTTAATACGCAGACGATACGATACTATTCTGCAAACCTAACTTGGAAGGGCTTTTGAACATCAAGAAAACATTGATCCTGTTCTACCTAGCGTCCGGCCTTCATGTAAACTTCCATAAGAGCTCAATTCTTGGCATCAACCTTGACTCGGCTTGGTCGAAAATTGCAGCATCATCTCTTATGTGTCGAGTTGGATCTTTTCCATTCACGTATTTGGGCCTTCCAATAGGTGGTTACTCCTCTAGGCTCAAAGCTTGGGACCCCATTATTCACAAATTGGAAAAAAAACTTGCTTAACTTGCTTCGTGGAAGGGGAAGATGTTATCATTTGGGGGGAGATTAACATTAATCAAAGCCTCACTATCAAGCCTACCCCTCTACTATATGTCACTGTTTCCGATTCCTTCTGGAGTCATCACCAAGATCACAAAAATCCAGCGTAAGTTTTTCTGGTGCGGTTCATCAGAGAAGAAACCAATCCCTCCTGTCTCTTGGAGTATAATTGAGTTACCTAAATCTCTTGGGGGTTTAGGCGTGGGAAATCTGCTACATAGGAACTTGGCCCTTCTACTTAAATGGCTTTGGCGTTATTTTCTTGAGCCCAAGGCGTTATGGCGTCAAATCATATGTGAGAAATATGCTTACTCGGAAACAGCCACCATCATGGATCTCATCTCAACCCCCCCCCAGTGTGTGGCCCGTGGAAGAATTTGTGCTGGGCCTTATCAAAGCACCTTATGGCCCAGGAATTAGTATCCTCACAATTCCGCAAAAAAGTCTCTTCTGGGATCGACTCATTCTTCTGGCACGACATTTGGGTTGGGGCCAGCCCGCTCAAGTCAGCCTTCCCAAGACTCTTCTCCCTGGCCACTCTTCCCAACTGCACAATTGCATCGATGGGCCTGTGGGATGGCTTTCGATGGTCTTGGACCTTCTCTTGGGCTAGGCCGCTAAGGATCCGTGACAATCTGGAGCTGGATGGCCTCATTGCTCTTCTTGAAAATGTATCTCTTTCTCAGTCTGGTCCGGATTCTTTGGTTTGGAGGCCTTCAAAATCAGGTGAATTTTCTGTTAAATCTGCTACCTTAGAATTAGCAAAATCTTCACCCCATATTCTTTCCGAAGCTGTTAAAGGCCTATGGCATGGCCTCGTTCCTCCCGGAATTGAGATTTTTGTATGGATGGCCCTTATGGGCAAAATCAACACCCGCTCGAGATTGTGTCGTTTGGGTGTCCTTCCACCTAGTGAATCCCTCTGACTTTTATGCAACTTTGAAATGGAGGAGTGTGATCATCTCCTTTTACACTGCCCCTTCTCCTGGAAGCTCTGGAGTTCGTGGCTTCATTTATGGGAGTTCAGCTGGGCCTCCCCTCTCTCTTTAAAAGATGCTTTTAATCAATGGCAATTCAGTCACTATGCTCCTTTTTAAAAAAAAGTATGGACTGCTAGCTTTTTCGTCAATATGGACCTTGTGGAAAGAGTGGAATGATCGGATCTTCAATGGCAAATCTTCCTCCCTCACTGATCTTCACCATCTCATGCTTCTTCGCCTGAGTTGGTGGGTATCTGCCTGGAAAGAAAACTTCCCTTTCTCACCTGATGAAGTTGCGCGAAACCCCCACTGCCTTAAATGGACCTGTGCTGAAGCTCGCTCCAAAAAAATTCCCAAGACCATTGAATGGGCTCCTCCCCCCACCTCTTGATGGATGTTTTATGGTCCTTATCTTGACCACCTTTAATTTTAATAAAACCTCAAATTATCAAAAAAAAAAAAATGGAATCCCATCCAAATATTTTTTTCGTTGTTTACCTAATCACTCGTGTATGATGTGTTTATACTCCTAATATTAGAGTTATCTCATAGTCTATGTTTAAATGCACATCTTTGTAGGTAGGTAGGATGACGAGTCATACCGGGCCGAAAGTGCTCATAGTGGAAATCGAATCCGCAACCTTGAGGTTAGAATGTTGTTTCCTTTTTATTAGACCAAGCCTAGATTGGTCGTAGACATAGTCTATATGTACATACAGACACATTTAATTTGCCATTGTTTTCTACATCGACTGTTAGAACATCAAAAAATTTAGACGAATAGGCAGTGAGAAAAGGTTACATACAGTATACTCCTACTGCATTTCCTTAAATTAAGCATAGTAAAAAGAGATGAACACAAGTGTGTGGAAGTGGTAATAAATGGAGAAGAACAGTGGAGGGATGAATTAAATTAGGAGGGAATCTTTGTCTGACTGTAATTACAGACTTTACAGTCGGCCTCGCTCCTTGAGATTTTAAAGGGTCTCCAGATTCCCCACTATACCTTGTCATCCATCTAATTAACTTCTCCTCCAACTTTTGTTTAAAACAAGTAGTAGTAGTAGAATATTATCACCCAACGCTCCTCCATCTCTCTCATTTACTCTTCTCAACAACTTCTACAAAACTTTGATTTCATATGGAGTTTTCTTATTGTCAAAAAAAATATAAATAGATATGGAGTTTTCAAATCTTCAACTCCCAAGCAAAGGGAATCCCATCAACTGCCCTTTCTTTTTTCATTATTATTCAAAATTAAAAACAATATGTGAAAATAAGGGGAAAATTAGATTATTGTATGCTCTAGGACACCCTTTTTAAATTATATTACCCTATTTTATTTCCTTGATGAAAATCTTTGTTGCTCCTTTTTTGTTTGTATTAAAAATTAAATTTTTGTTTGATTGAAATAAGAATATATGAGAATTAAAAAGTGCACAATTTTGAGAAGTGAAAAACACTTAAGTTTTTTGGTTGACATAAGTATATCAATTGTCAATATATATGAGTTCATTCTCCTCGGTATGTCAACACCCTCTTATCCTTACTATATAACAGGTTCATTCTCCTTCATTTTTGAATAATCTCGATATGTCAATACCTTCTTACCATCACCTTAAAATAAAGTAAAATCAAATCATAAGCTAATAACTCATAGGAGTACTTTACATTGATGACAACTAGTCTTATATGCAAGCGATGCGTGCGAAAATATGTAGAAACTTAAATTAGTTGCTAATTACCTCTAATAAATTAGGAATTATTAAATTTGTAATCAGTTTATCCCACTAAATCAGGAATTTTTAAATTTTTTCAAAAATTTAGTTGGGAGGGAAGTAATTTAATGTGTTGTAAATTTTCACTGTTTTATTTTTGTTATGCCTGTTTTATCTTTTTATTTTTGTAATTAATTAGGTAGTTACATCCTTTTTTATTTTTCTCCTTTTTCTATTTTTCGTGTCCTACCCCTGTTGCCATATATAAATATATAATAGAGATAAAATTTGGTGATTTACCCAATATGTATCCCAACATATGCATAAGAGCTCGTCAATAGCATGTAGCAAAATACCCATTAGTTGTATGTAATTTTAATCCATTAATCTTCCATAGATAAATGATGCAAAACATATGAAGTTTGAATAGTTATCCAGTCAATATTTTATATATATATATATATATATATATATATATATATATATGAAGGGGGCTCGTTTGAGGGGAAATAAGGGAAATTGCTCAAATGAGTCCTATGAGATTTGATTCCTAAACCTGAGGGTTATGAAGTGAGTAGTGATGTCACTACTCCACCACTTCCGTTTCTTATTTGTTGATGAGTTTGTGTTTTGCGGATCAAACTTCACAATAATATTGACTGATTGAAACTTATTAAGGTTTCACGAAGCTATAAGGTTGAGATTACTTAACGCCGGGCCGGGCGTTCTAAAGCTGGGCTGCAAACCATTTAGCTAAGCTCAATTCAAGATAAGTGTGGATGTCTTTCAATTGGAGCAAGAAACTAGCTGAACGCAAACAGTTGAATAAAAAGGAAAATTTGATAAAAATAATTTCAGCCACAAATTTTCAACTTTTAGTACTAATCTAACTATGAGATACTTCAACAATGTTTCGTTATCGAACAAAAGGGTACCTGATACGCAAAGACGCCATGTAGAACAATTCTTGAACCTCGCCGGTAAGATGTGCCTGCAAGATGAACTACAAGGACGGCGTGGGGTCCCTATGGCGGAACCTATGATGTTTTAGTCAATACCCGAAAGATGGATAAATATGAGAGAGAAAGTAGGGTATGTGAGTGGAGAGATCCCCTTACCTTGACCCTTAGTCAAGTATTTACAACAATGACTTATTAAGTAAACAAAGTAAATGAGCCGCCAAGAGCCTATGCGACATATCACACGTTTTCCACATAGAGTAGTGATTGTACTCGTATTGGGCCGGTATGGTATTGGGTCGTTAATAGTGACTAGGCTGCTAACATAACTCATGATCGATACCATATTCATATTAAGCGTCTCTAATATTTATGTTAATAAGAACTAGGCTGCTAACATAACTCATGATCGATATACCATATTCATATTGAGCGTCTCTAATTTTTATGATTATTCGGGATGACGGACTCGATATTAATGTAGGCTTCCAGTGTTAGTAAGGTAATCGGGAATACATACACTGCTTTAGTTGGCGACTTGGCGTCGTTATTATACCAATACAAACATAATCCTAATATGCTATAGGTGTCTTTCTAAAACAAGCTAGCCTTTATCGCGCCGAAAAATCAAAGTGTGTACACACTTAGTAGTTGACAATCAAAAAGCGGGAGAGATAACCTACATTGGTATTTCATTTTGCCAAAGTTAACTCATCCAGAGTTTTATGCTCATCGCTCTGAAATATTTTGTCAATAAGCAAAACTTGGAACTCTTCTATGGTCCCATCCAATTTAATGCATGCTTCTGATGAATGCAAGTACGTGGTACCAAACGAACTAATAGAAGTGAAAAATCTCTCTCCGAACTAGCTACAGGATGCATAATTTCACTGTATGACATGCATATATATATATATATATATATATATATATATATATATATATATATATATATATATATATATATATATATATATATATATATATATATATATATATATATATATATATATCCTTCTTTCTCATTTCCTTGCAATATAGTAGCGTCAGGCATTCAACTAGTGGAGTAAAAAATAAAAAATAAAAAATAAAAAATAAAAAATAAAAAATAAAATAAAGTATAACAAAAATGCAAAAGCACTAGCTAGTAGAGTATTAACAAGGAGTTATAAAAAATTGAGACCTTTTCTATTGTCGAATGTAACTTTGCTACGTACATCACCCTAGCTCTTTAATTTTCTGAATTATTAAATGTGTAGAGTACATAACTACATATAATAGAAGATCAAAAGGATTTTCCAAACTCAAATGCAGCTCGAATGCATTTCCAATAGGGTCTCATGTCGTAAATGAGATTATCATGTACGAGGGTGCAACTAGGTTAAAAACATGTCATTTGTATGAGACATTCTTTTTTTTTTATAGAAGTCCCAAAGGACACTATATTTCATTAATTAAAACCATACGGCATCTACAATTGACAATAATTAACGATATTGAAAACAGATTGAACAAAATAAAACAAGAATTAACTGGTGAAGGGTTGAGAATCCAAATACATAGATATAACAATTCGGCATATTCTCGTTTTGTTGTCTCATACAACTTTTTAAGTGGATCCGTCGTCGCTTCATAATTTTGTGGGGAAGAAATTCTTGTGTTGATTTCCTAATCCGAATCCGATCATTAAACATCAATCGTAGCCCCGCATAACTGGAGACCCTATTAAACGCAAATAACACCTTGTCTTTCGAAGGAGTTCGAAAAACCCTGTCTTTCAAATGAGATCGAAAAAACCTTGTCTTTCGAAGGAGAATAACCCTTTCTTACGAGGGAGACATTATTATAACCTAAGAAACAAAAAAAACTTAAAAGAAACAAAGATTTGGGGCTTTCCACCGGTAAGATCCGATGGAAGCCCCTTCAAAATTGACAACGAGACATTCTTAAGTGGTGTAACTATTACCCCATAACTTATAGTGTAATAATCCAGAAGCCACATTTTTATCGATTACGGAATAATCTTCTTTGTAATCCATTTATTCTTGGTTTTATTATAGCTCCAAATATCAACACAAGAAGAATGAGAACGTAAAAGTGTATTATTTTTGTTTTTTTTAATAGGAGATAATGTATTTGTGAATTGTCATTAAAAGAATTTGGAGAATGGGGGATTATGTGCAACTCCATCCATCCTATAATAAAGATCTTTTTTTGGCACATAAATTCAGGAGAGAGCGAGATTTTTGGCAGTTTTTATTTATTAAAATGAATAAATATTTAAGGTAGCCAAAAGTTACACTTATATCTATCTTATTAATTAAGCAGAGGTATGAAAAGAATATTAAATTGGTGAATTTAATTAATTTAATTAATTTATCTAAAATAAATGAAAAATATGATTGAGACAAATCATATTGAAAAAGAGGAAATATATTTGGAGCGACGAAAGGAGCAAATATCATTGGGGGAGATAAATGCCATAGTACCCACTTACACCTTCACAACAAACTGGGAGAAACCAGCCTCAAAATTAAAACATGTAAAATAGACAAAGAAAACAGGAAATATTGTTGAGGAAAGCATTTTCCATTAATGTTGTGGGACCTTTTGTGAAAGCCAGTTTTGTGTCTATTTTTTTTGGGTGTGAAACCTTATGAAATAATGTGAGTAAGCAGATTTTACCATTATATAATAGAACTATTGTAGAGTTTTTACTCGAATTTGAAATTGATCTTTATTATATATACTCCATCCGTCCCATAATATAACGCTTACATTCCATTTAGGGTTTCATCTTTTATTAATTTGTTTTGACTAAATTATCCTCAATTTTTACACAAACTTCTCAAAATATTCCTACCTTTCTTTCAAAATGTGTGCTCCTATTTATTGTTTTGCACCATTCCAAGGAAATATTTATTGTTTTTTGATTTTTTTGAAGGAAAAATAAAATAAAAGAAGTAGTTCCAAGACAAAAGTACTCCATTGAATTTTTTTTTTTGAGAATTCTACTACTCCCTCCAATCTCCTTAATTCCCGTGAAAAGAAAGAAGTAAGCACTATATTATGGGACGGAGGGAGTAATAGTTAAGCTAATCATAAGTATTAAGTATATTTTTAAGGGAAATGTTATATCTAGAAGAAGTTAAAAATGGAAATATTAAGCAATAAATAAGCATTAGTTATATCTGTTGACTTGTGATTGTGTCATTAATTCTTCAAATAATACTATTTCATGAAATGTATTTAATGCTTATTTAGGGATACATATAACATTTTCCTATTTTTAAAAATGACACTCCATCCTTCTCATAATAGAACTAGTTATTAGTCCCGAGCTATGCCCCAAGTAAGGAAAATTTTCATTTATTTATATTATACTCTAAGATGATAACATTAAATATCACCTGGTTTAGTGGTTAAGACTTTCGTATATAAACCTAAAGTCGTGGGATCAAACCTTATAATATGCAATTTCTAATTTTTTTTTATTGTATGCGGATTACAAGGAGTAAAATGCCCTTAGGGAGAGCGCGGCACCGTTCTTTGTTTAGGAACGCCTTTTAATATATTAGTATAGATGCTTGTTTCTCATTTTTCACGGGAATTAAGGTAAGTAGATATGAAATGATAAACAATTAATTTTGTGGGGCAAAAAGTTGATTTTAGGAGAGAGAATAATGCTGAGTAATGGATGAAAGAGCATTAAATTTATGACTAATTCAACTCTTGGGGCCGGTTGAATAGACAAAGTATAAATTAAAACTAATTCCAAGAAGCATATAAATGATGGTGGCACGAATTTTTTCAGGCAAATTATGAAAACATGTAGACTTGAGAAAAGAACTAAGCACCATGTTTTAGGACACTTAAAAAGAAAACAAGCACTATATCATGAGTCGAAGGGAGTATTAGTTTAGAGAATTATTACAAAATTACAAGTCAATCAATATTATGCTTAGTTATTGCTTAATATTTTCACTTTTAACTTCTTATATACCGCTTCTAAATGCAATCTATTGTATGTGTAGCTTCTTAAATATACCATAATTCTAATCAAGAGAATCCTAATGTTTGTTGACTAGCTTGACTACAAGAAACATTGTAAAACCCTAAGGTTAAATTAAGATATTATGGTTAGGAACGTCTAAGATCCTGGAGTTATATTAAGACTAGAATATTTTCATGCAATTATGTGAGGGCATTATTTTATTCTCATGAAAAGTTTTGAACTTTTTTCCAAGGATGAATCTACATCAATTATACAAGGGGTCATTTTTTTCCCTAGAAAACTTCCCCACTTGTAAGCACCGAAGTATAAATTGAAAATAAGAATAATGCTCATGTAATTGTTCTCTTTTAACAAATCGGATTTGATCAACTTGGTTATATTACTAACAAATAGATCTTATCATATAACATAATTTTTTTTGAGGTGATCATATAACATAATTTGATATGCTTTTAAATTATGGTGTAAATTTTTTGGCAAATACCTCCAAGATACAAATTAAATTTTCACCCCATTTACAATTTAGTGACTAGTAAATTACATTTATGAGAGCAAGCAATACAGTAAAATAAAAACAACACAATTTAAGGCGGAAAAAATGCCATATAAGGACAAGAAACAGTTACCAAACATGAGCCTGCTTTGGCAAATTATGGAATGATAAAGTACAAACTATCATGTTGTGCTGCAGCTCTCAATGTCCAGTAAACTTGATTACCTTTCTGTTTTTCTTTTCCCCTTTTTCCTCTTTAAGAGACACATAAATCAATTTAATAAATGAATATTAATTCCATGTTTCGGGTATAACCCACATATATATACCTGATCATTTAAATTAGTTATTGTATATATCCGTTACAATTAGTATATGAAATGCATAGCTCTTGCCTCTCTCGTACATATTGCGCATTAGTGTTCGAATTTGCCATTTCTACCAGTAAAAAATTGCAAGGAGTAACATGATATGCAAGAATATATTTCATGCAATAGATGTACACATCTTACATATTATAAAAGGTAATTTGCATGGCATGCCTTCAATCCTCAGGTAATTATATGTTGTTCCACATTCTATCACCGTAATTTTGTTATAGAAATGTAAGTGAAATTTCCAACATCTAATCAATTAGGCCTCATGTAACCTCGATGCACACAAATGCCATAAATCATTTAAGTATGTTAAGTAAAACATTGCAATAACATATAAAGTATGTACGTATTTTTAATATCATGTATGACATTTAAAAATTATATAACAGAAGAAAAAAACATAAACTTGGTTCATTCTCATCAACTGATTAAAAAGTGGACTTTTACTTGCCCTACTTTTGTAGGATGAAGGGAACCGAGCCTACAATATAACCATGAATAGAAATTGGAAAATGAAAGGGAAAAAAAACAACATAGGAGGAATATTCAATCCCTAATGGCAATAAGTATAGTCAAGCCAAAGTTAGTTCAGAAACCACATCATCTTGGTTTACATCTCTATCGCAAACCCTGAAAATTATTCACAAAGCATTTTAAATGCACAAAAAATGATAATTGTTTCCTGAACTGGTTTTTCTGCTAAACCAAAACCTATACCTTTTGGCACTAAAAATTTCTGTATAATTAGTAATCCAATCTTGAAATATAATTAGTAATCATATATGCAATGTTATAACTTGAATGACTTTAATTTGATCAAATGATCAAATATAAACAAATATATACAAAATATTAAAGGATATCCTAGGAGGGTCCAAAAATTAAATGAATATGTGAAAAAAAAAAAAAAGTTCTTTTTTTGTTGTGAAAAAAAAACTAGTTGACATTACAGATATATTTATTCATTGGTTTGGTGTGCATCATTTATATTTGTAGTTATGATGATGCACTAGAGACAGCCATGAACTAGAATCTCCTGTGCTTTTCCTCATCAAACAAGAAACAAGAAATAATAATAAAAAATCTACAATAATCATTAGTTCATCTTCCCATTAATTTTCAAATTAGACATATTCCAACATTTTCACTCAAAACACAACATAGGAAAAGAATTGAAATGGATCTCACAAGTCACAAAAACAAAAACAAAAAATAATGAAATGAAGAAAGTTACAACAATCCAACTCTTTGAAAGTCCCGGAAAAACAGGAGTATTTAATTTTTTTTAAAGAGATCACAATTACTTGATTTATTAATGGAAATTTAGTTACATAAGATAGTATTCTGCAAGCATAACACGCGACCATTAATAAAATAAAAATCTACAAAAAAAACCATCATTTACGTAATTCCCCGTTATATTGGATAATTTGGACATCTTGTCCAAATAAATAGATAAAAAGAAAAAAAAAAAAAAAATTTGACAATGTTTCCCACGTATATGACTTTTTATTTGTATCAATATTTAGTTAGTAGGGTGACGCTTAAGATCATTTTCATTTTTTTAGTTAGAATTGGAAAATAAAAAAGCACTTTACATACTAAAATTGCACCAAACTAGAAAGTAAATTACTATTATAGGTTACACAAAATTTTGATAAAATTGATATTCTTAGACTTAGAAATAAAAAGGAGCACAAAACTCACCATTTGTGTGAAAATTCTCTCATGGACGAAAGTGTGAAACCAAACAAAACACTAAGATTGATGATACTCATATCATATGAAAGAGGCACTAAGATATTGGCACGGCTCAATCAAAAGACAAAATAAGAGTCTTCAAAAAGTAAAGAACATTTTTTTCTTTATATTTTTCAATTTAAAAAAATATATAAAAAAAAATGGTCTCTTTATAATCTCTTGAGTGAACCGGGCCAACATCACAATGACCCTTCCAACACTATAAACAAGAGAGAGAAAGAAGAGAGAGAAAGAGAAAGAGAAAGAGAAAGAGAGAGGAGAAAATGTGAGAAGAAAAGGGAATGTCTCGATCAAATTTAAGGAGAGAAGAAGAGGGGGGTGCTGAAGAGTGCATTAAACAACCTCCTCTACCAAAACCCAAAGATAGGACCAGAGCATTAATGTCACACGACCCCCCATGATATTAATTCCCCATCCCATTAGCTTTGCTATAATTTCTCTCTCTTCAGCTACTTTCTCATATCATATCATATATTCATATCAATAACATATACTCTATGATTTAGGGTTATGTAATGTAACAAACTAAAGCTGGCTATGTATGCAAAAAAAAAAAAACGGTTTAATTTCATCAAAGCTTTATCAACATGATATGTAGATTCTACATGTTCTTAGACTCAATGTAGATGAATAGGTAATGGACATGCATCATGCATGAGTACTCTTATATATCTACGTTTTTAATGTTGCTAGCTTGTGAAAAAAGTTAATTAAATTGATTTGGATGAATATAGTAGGGTATTCATTATTCTAGACGTAATTCATGTTACTGTAAATATTTGGGTGATCTTGAGTAGGAAATTTGGAACAATGAATAATATCAGATTTGCTAAGATAATTTCAGATTAGCTCAAAAAAATTCAAATAAATCTAAAACAGTTGAATAGAATAGAATTTTAAATTTGACAACTACATATATATTTATGAAAAAGACAAATAGAAAAATGTGTCATAAATGTAATATTTTAAAAGAGAAAATGGAATAAAAGCTATTTTGATCCCTTTCTCGTATATTTATCACTTCCTTTTTCCTTTTCTCTTATAAATTCAAAAATGTGACGTGATAAAAAAATTGAACTAGTTTGAATAATTATTTATTATTTTTTTTTCTTTTCTTTAATAAGGCTATCAAACTTAGGTTTGATATATCTCTATTATATAAGTGAAGGGGGGAAGGCATGGTGTCCTCCTATTAAATGACTATAATACCCTTTTTTTTAATTACATCAATTTTGTTAAATTTTTTAAAATAATAACGGGTAATCAATCAATCAAAATATTTGCGACTTTTAAAAAATTAAAATTAGAATAACTTAAAAATTTTAGGTTAAAAAAAGGAAAGACAAAAAAAGTTCTTAAAAAAAACAAAGATAACAAATTCATTTAAGAATATCAAAAGGAAAAATTGTCAAAATAAAAAAATCAGCAATATATACTTCCACAACATTATAGTCATGTAAAGAAATTATCATTTTAATGGGTTTATATAATTTCAATTTGTGTAAGTCAATTACATGTAGGATAATAAGGTCGATCAAGACAACATGCAACATTTGAAGTTTTAGCTATACTATCTATGAGACTATATATGATAGATAAATTAGAGTTAGCATTTAAAATAGTTCACAACTAAATCAAAATTCAAAAGAAGACAAAAGAAAAGCACAAAGCTAGATATGAAGGTAACCTTTGCAATTATGGAGAACATAAATTTGAATCAAATTTGGGATTAAAAAAAGCAAAAAAATTGAAAAGAAATATTCTTTTTTTTTTTTAATTTGATTTCCACGGATAAATAAAGACAAAAATATATTTGTAATTATGAATTAATCTGCTAATCAAATTAGATGAACTTGACAAAAGAGGTGATTATGCAATATTCTTCTGGACATTTTTTAGTACTATGTTTAATATATTAATTAGAAGTGCATGCTTTCTGTAACTACTTTGGTTCCGCTCTATTCTACTTATCTTTGCTTATCTGCAGCGATCTGATCCGAACTTATTTCTGCTGAAAATAACTTCTAATAAGTTGAGCAAAACAGAGCTTTTATTGGAAAAAACTATCAACTTAAACTGCTATAACAAGTTGTCGTTGCATGTATTACGTGCATATAGAACTAACTACTCGATATTATGAAATATCACAATGAAAAAATTGATGTTGCACGCATCGTGTGCTTAGAAAGCTAGTAAATGACTTAGGCCAGTGGCAGAGCTAGGATTTTAAAAATGGTTGGTCACTCCACCAACCATGTTACAACTATAACGAATGCATTACTATCAGGTTTGATATATAGATCACTTAGGGCTTTGTATAAGCATTAAATATATTTTCTAAAATGGTACTCCTATTTGTCTAGGATTTAATTGATATTATTATTGCGTATTTATTGCTTTTTACTTTAATTTTACCTTCTTATATGCACCCTTTGCAATCATTATTGTCATTGTGTACTAAAATTTCCAAGGTTTAGCCAAGGTTTAGCTTAGGGCCCACTACTCGTCGTATTCGATTTGGTATTGCTACCGCACATGACTTCGAGAGTCATGATGATATTACTCACGAACGTCTTTATTATAATATTTTTGTTTCACTTTGGGCAATTAGCAATCATTAGTCTGTGGACTTCCGAAAATCTGTTTCTTGTAGCTCGGCAAGGAAACTTTTGAATCATGGGTACAAGACCCTTTACACGTAAGACCTATTGCTCATGCAATTTGGGTTCCTCATTTTGGTCAACCGACTGTGAAAGCTTTTACTCAGGAGGTGCTCGTGGCCCAGATATATTAGACTTAAACTCAAGGAAGTTCACTCTCAATGACTAGCTTTGTCGATGTGTCGTCATTGGTATCTACTTTTTTGGATGATGATAATTATATGATTAATTGGTAAATATTTAAATACTTGAGATAATAAAAAATGTCTTGAGCAAAACCATCAACCAATACTCGTCTAATGCATAGGCAAAAATACAAATTGAAAAGTGAAATAGCGAATTACCCTAATATTTCAAATGAATCTCTAGTCTCAATCTCACTCTGTGCCAATATTGTGACAAAATCTCTTGAACGGGTAGCAACAAGCTAAGCTAAGACGTCATTATTTGAATCTTCTTCCATCAACTTCATTTGTTGTCCCCGTATTTTTGTGTAACACTCTCATGAGTTGTTCAGACGTGGAACTTTCATATAACGGTGTCTTTTTCTTATACCATGTTCGTTCTTTCAGCTAGCGGTAAATTATGTAGTTCAGTTTGCCAAACTTTTTTAGTCACTCGTAGTCGAAGTGATGTATGATTGCCTTTAATCTGTTACACCAATCCACTTCTACGTTTGTATTGACCATTTCGAGCATAAACTCACTCTTGTAGGGTTGCCTAATTTATTTCGCTAACTATGGTAGTAAAGCATGTACGATGCATGATTTTTTTTTTTATGAAACTCATTAGTTGTAATAATAATATACATTCTCTATTTTTTTAATCGCTATAATTTGATTTCTATGCTTGTCAAAGCACAATTTTGACTATGTATATCTCTAGTGTTCTATTAATATATATTTCAAAAAGCTGATATATGAAAATATACATGGAAATACATTCAATAATATCTTACATGCTAATAGTTGTTTTTATATATTAGTTTAAAATTACCAGTTTATATATCTAAAAGTCTAATTGTACAATTTTTCTAACAAAATTGACCGAGGATCATTATTGTTCCTTTTGAGAGGGAAAGGAGTATTATTGTTGCTAACTAGCAACTAACAAAACGTGACCATTCTTGTGAAGGAGTATGTCCTTAGAAATTTCCGGCAATTACTAAATATATATATGAATTAATCATGAACATATTAAGTTAATTATTTTAGTAATCATATTTGCTTGCTAGAGAATAAATATGATTAGTAGGATAGTAATGATTGGGCCTACAACTAAAAAACATTAATATGATGAGGTCACATGTTGTAGCACAAGTTGAACAAAGCAACACAAGCCTATTGTGGGCCTTATGTTGGTCGGCAATAAGGGAGGAAAGGGAGGAGAATTGGTTCTCCTAATTAACCTAGAATTCTACTATTAATATATTGAAATAATATTAGGGTTTAGACAATACATCATTAAGCAATATCTTTACACCAAAAGAGAGAGCAAAGACCCTGATTCCTCCCCATTGAAACCGGCACCTATACCATCAAAAGCAAGAGTCTTTGCACTCTTCCGTTCTAGTAGACGTTGGTGTACGACTAGTGTTCGTGGACTAATAAAGGTGCAATACTTGGGGCTCTCATATCTTCAAAACTTGCATACAACAGGAAATTCATGCTACAAAGATTGTTCCTTATTGATTGATTCATGTGTATGTTATTATGTATGTGATCATATGATAGATGTTAGAAAATTATTTCCTGCAATTTCGCTATATGTGCATCTAAATGTTCCTATAGTGGTATCCGTTTTGCCTAATTACATAATATTCATATGATCATGTTCTATATGCAAAATTATTACTCCTATTTTGATTAAATTAAGGAAGGATTTATTTTATGGCTTAAATTTGCATAATTGATATATGATATTAATTGATTGGAATTATAAATATTTGATTTATATGTTATTTATGCTCGAAATAATTTTATTAAGATTTGAATTTTTTGTAAGGGCCGATGAAATTAAGAGTTAATTTCAAAATAATTTTTGGATTTTTTAAAGAATATATTTGTTGGATTTAAATTATTTAGTCACTAATTAGACTAATAATTAAAATAATTTGTTAATAATTAAGGATTTAGTTTTTAATTTTTTAAAAATAAATCTAATGATCATCACCCATAAAGATCTAAATTACTAATATGACTGCAAATATTATTTTTTTTCCCACTAATTTTCGGATTTTTGCCATATTATCTGTTGAATTTATTTTACTTTTTATGTTTAATTAGATTAATCATAATATGTAAGGATAACAATTAAATATTTGATTTTATTTGTTATGATAATTCAATAGATCACACTCATAATTAAATCCAAAATTTGGAAAATAATTGTTATTTTTTTTACCATTTCAGAAAATATAAGATATTTATGCCCTAATTTTGTATTATTGTTAGATTTAATTTTTAATTAATATTATGCATTTAAATCTAAAAATTAACAAATCTAAAATTCTGTTTAAGTTTTGTTAATCTATTCAAATTTTCTGCCGTAATTTTCATATTACTATAACCTAATTGAATCCTTAATATTTAAACAAATTGTTGGATAAAGATTAGTTTAAATTTATGTAAATTTGTTAAACAAATTTTAAAAAGAAAGCAAACCACGGTTGGGTTGGCCCACCAGTGATGGTGGAGACTCGGGGCTGGCGAAAAGGATCGGAAAGCGGCGGGGAAGGGGTGGCGTTAACGGCAACCACATGAGTGGTGCACGTTTGACGTGCACATCCGTGAGCTATTGGTGGGAGTGGGTGGTTTGCCGCCAGTGTCTGCTGGCGGCTAGGCTAGTTGCCACGGCCAAGGGGGAGGACTACGCGGCCTGGGTGCCGACTGGTGGTCCTATTGGGCTGCTGGCTGGTGATCATTTGTTGGTGGCGTGCGTGACACCGTGAGCCGTACTTGGCTGGCAGCCTTGAGCTGTTGGAAGTACAAGCTATCAATTCTTTTCCGAGATTGGAAGCCTTAAAAAAGGTTTATGGGATTATGTGGATGCTATTCCCTATTTTTATTCTCGTATTGGGAATCACAATAGGTGTACTAGTAATTGTGTGGTTAGAAAGAGAAATATTCGCGAGTATACAACAACATATTTGACCTGAATATGCCGACACTTTGGCTACTATTGAAGCATAGGGAACATTACTCATACGCTTGATCTCATCGGGACTCGAAAGACACTGAGTCTTGCCAAGCGTCATACCATGTTGCATCACTAGTGGAAAAAACCTTATCTGTCACTTAGTAACAGATTCGGTTTTTACAAAACCGCATCCGAAAATCATTAAAAAAATGGGAGGGAAAGCTGGGCGGAAAATCTGATCCGGTCCTTAGTAAACCGGATCAGATTTTAAAAACTGCTCCGGTTTTATAAAATCTGATCCGGTTCATAAGACCGGATAGATTGTCCGTGATATTTCTAAAGGAAAACCCGCGTTTTCCCTTAGAACGGCCCAAGTCCACATCTCTCGCCCAATATGATAAACCCTAACTTCTATTCCCTCATCAAACGCTTCTCCTCTCCTCGCGAACCACCCACCCCCAGCTCTTACCTCCGCCTAAACCAACCACCACCACCAATATTCTCCGCGAAAAAAAACCTCCGCCTCAGCTCGCAACAAGTTGATCTTCTGTCAAAATACGAAGCAATTGAGTGAAAATCTTTTAAATTCGGCAGATTTTTCCGCGAAAAAAAAATTCCCCGAGTAACGCAGAGGAGAGAGAAAACTTGGAGAAACACAACAATGGCGGAAGAGCACGAGGAAGAGGAGAGAGAAAGAGGAAAAGTAATGGCGTTGATTGAGAAAGCAACCAATTCAACCGAACCAGAGGTTGATCCTCGACTTTTCAAAGCCATTAAAATGGTCGTCAGATACTCCGATTTTGAGCTCAAACTCGCCGTTCAAACCCTAAGGCATCTCATGAAGAGACAACACTCTCAGGTATCATTATATTGCATTTTAATTTCATCTATGATTATTGTAATTTGTATGAAATTTGTTGATTTTGGAATAAGTATGTGCCATTGATTATTGAAGTTAGGGTTTTTTTTGGGGGAATTGCAGATTAGGTATCTTGCATTGTAGTTGAATTTTTTTTGTAATTGATTATGGATTTCAAGTGAATTAGAAACTTCTCATTTTAATTTTAATTTTTACTACTCTTAATTTGCATTGTTATTATTTCTGTGTTGTAGCTCGAAGGTTTAATTTGTAGAGTTCGTTGCTTACTTTCAAATTTGTTGAAAACACTAGCTTGAAAGTTGAAAGTTAAGAGAAGTTAGAGAACTAAATTGATCGAAGTTTTTGAATTTCTAAGTGAATTAGCTGTTCGATTTGGAGTATCTGAGCTAGTAAACTTATTGCTTGTTCGTTTAGTTATTCAATCTAGTACAATTACACTTGCTGCTTGTGTTATTGATAGGATCACCCTGTCTCAATCCACTTTCCAGACCCTCCTGCTCATCAACCTAATATCCTCTCAAGTCATTAAGGCTATACACATGATTATGGGCTCTACTTTTCTTCAAACGAGCATGGAAATCGGCAGTGTTACTATCACCTCCTTTCAACCAATCTTGTTTCACCTTTTGCTGAAAAAAACTCTAACTAGCCTTATTTAGCTATATATTGCTTTCTAGCTTCCTCTTCAGCTTGATGCAAATCCCTAATACTGGGGTTTTCATGAATCTGCATCTAAACAAGGATCATTCTCTTATAAGCCATATCAGCTTCATTCTCTATATTAGAGAATTTAACTTTGTTTAACAGCTTCAATTCATATTTCAATTTCTTCACCACCTTATACATTGCATAGCCTTGAAATTATTCATGATCCTCTCTAAACAATCTCATTAGACTGAGTTGCCTGAGTTCACATGTTGAAGAACCTAAAAGGTTTAGGTTTATTAATCCTAGGAATATCCAATTGAATCACACAAGTACTATGATATGACACACTTTCTGGGAGAAAACTAGCCACTGCATAATTGAATTTCACACCCCAATCATCATTCACAAACACCCTATTAATCTTTGAGAAGACCATGTATGTCCCTTCTTGCTTGTTTGATAAAGTATAAAAAGGACCAGTTGATTCCATCTCCTACATGCAACACTCCCTCAAACAATGCCTAAACCCAACCACTTCTGACAAAGTAACAGTTGTCCCTAACCAGTCATTCAAAATCAATAAATTGTTGAAGTCACCACAAATCACCCAAGCATCTTTAACACTATGCTATAGTCTAATAAAATTTCAGATAATCATCCTGTCATTAACAACATTAAAACAGTACACCATAGTTCAGTAAAAACTTCTCACAGTCCCCACATTTATAACTTTACAGTGAATATACTGAGCAGTACATTCTACAACATCTACTTCAAACTTACTAGGGACACATATAAGCCAAATTCTCCCACCCTTATGCTTATTATAGTTAGAAACTATACTCCAATTTTGACACACTCTAGGGAAAACCTTAAAGAAATTACAGGCTTTCAACCTAGTTTCAAGAAGGCCAATCAAACCACAAGTATGATTACTTAGAAGAGTTCTCACATTACCATGCTTTTGTGGACTATTTAACCCTCTAATATTCTAAAACACCAGCTTACCCATGAGGGAAAATTGTAGTTCCCTCCCCCTGAGCCTGACCAGCCCCTACTTCATATCCACCATCTACAAGAGCATCATTATCTCTACTACATTCCCCAGTGTCTAGATGTTTACTCTTAGTAGCCACCAGCTCCATTCCTACATCATCCATTTTTGAATTTCGATCATCATTCGTTACTCCCTCCTGATTATGTTCTACTATAGTTGCCAATTTAGGAGCTTGTCCAGACTTCAAGTGAAGTGATTGCTGCTGTTTCTGAGCCCCCTGAGTTACCTGAGGTACCCATTTCTTCTGTGGCTTGATCAAAGCCTTGGCTACTTCAAACCTTTTATGTATACACTGCGTCATTGTATGTCCATTTCCACCATAGTCTCAACATTTCACAGGCTTTCATTTATATATAACAACTTATTTTTGCAACTCACCCTTCTCATTATAGAGCACAACCTCCTGAGGAAACACTTGATTCATTGAAACCTCTACAAGCACCCTAGCATACTCCAAAATGTCCTTTTGAGTAGTAGCTCTATCAGTTCTGATTGGTTTCCCAATCATACTTGCAATTTTAATTTGTTCAATGAGTTCTGCCCCCAGTATTGTAATGGAAGCTGCGGAAATTTAATCCAAGTCGGCATTATCTTCACATCTTCAGCACTTAAATCAATATCAGGTGACCATTCTTTCACTATCACAAGTTTTCTATCATACAAGATTGGTCATGCCTCCATAGCTTTCTTCTTATTTTCCATTGTCCGAAATCTTACCATAAAAATGCCATTCTCCATCATAACAACTTTTTCAATCCCTTCGAATAAACCCATCCATAATCCTATAAGGTGGTTTCAACCCCAGGATATAGTACACCACAACAGATTCCCAATATTCTAACTCATTTTTAACATCCTTCATTGTAATCTTAACTACACCATCAATAAAAAGGGGATTGCTGAACAGGTTGTTCCAGATTCAGACCTTCCTCTATAATATTATCAAACAAGGAATTTCTCCAAGTTGCAAGGGTAGTAGAATTACATGTATTACTAACTAGTTGATTTATTGCAAATAATGGAGATGGATTCACCAGAGTAGGCACCATTGGTAGTGCCGACGTTCTCACCGACTCAATCCAGCTAGCTACTTGGCTCTTCACAGCAATAAAAGCACTTCGATCTTGTTGCGACATATGTTGATCAATGGAAGATTCCGACTGATCATACTCAGAAGTTCAGCTTAGCGCATGTACCTCCTTAATTTCACTGATGTTTATCTCCTTCCTCACATATCTTGATTGAGGTTTTGGCACCAATTTATCCTTTTGTGCCTTCGTGAAGTTTTCTTCGATCATGTTGATTCCTTCTTACAACCATTTCCTTTTTTCGAACCCTTTGCCATAGCTCCAACTATGTTGCTTCAGTACCTTGTCTCTCCACAATTCCCAACAAAAATGAAAATACTCAAAACCAAGAAATTGAGATTCTCTATGTCCTCCTCAACCTCTGCCGTTAGATGCTCTCTCCTCAACCCCAACCGTCGTCATACTAGGGTTTTAAATTCTGCTCGCCTCTTTGGATCTAGGGTTTGATTAATTTATTTGTAATTTTGTGTTGATTTTCATTTCCTTGATATTTCTTTTTTATATTTTCGTTTATATTTTCGTTTCTTGTAATTTATTTTTGATTTTCGTTCACATTTTTGTTTTCTTGTAATTTATTTTTGTCATTTCGTTTAATTTCTTTTTTGGTGGATTTTTGTTTTTCTTGTGTTTTTAGTTTTGCTTGTAATTTTGTAACTTAGTGAAGACATAGAACATATCATTCAAATACAGAAAACAACAATTGTTCTATATTGTAAATGAAAAACCTTTAGAATCCAAAACACGATTCAAAATGATGTTCTTAGTAATAACAAGAACATTTTAAAAATTATTAAGTTTTAAAAATAATCTTGAAGATAAAAATAGATTATCAACTCCGACTGCCAATGCAACAACTCTTGCTCCATTGACAATGGGAAGATCCACTACTCCCTTTCCAAATGTTCTACTTCTTTTTCGGCCATGCACATCACAAATAATGCGCAAACTGCAAGCGAAGCATAAGTTTATCCTCCAGATATTTTGGAGAATTACTTTTCGAATGACCAATCATGTTACAGTAGTAACAATAGTGCTGAACAACTACTTTTGGTTTTGGCGTGCTTTTTGCTTTTCAGAAGTGTCGGAGTTGGCAACTTGCTTTCCTTTGTCCTTCTTGCCAACAGCCTCAATCTTCTTGAACGTTTTCCCTTTACAAACTATAAAAACATCCTTATGTTGTTATCCTGGCTTGGTAAGGATGTTCCTCTCAGCCAGAGTTAGCACTCCATGCAACTCTTCCAAGGTTGCTTCCTCTCCTTGCATGTGAAAGTTTTTGAACTCTTCGCTCTGAGAACAATTCGCATATCCCTTTCACTTGCAATGAAACTTTCAGCATTCAATTTGTCCTTCTTAAGGATAGAATGTAAATTAAAAGTGATCTGTTATTATTGCTAGACATGATATCTACAACAAATAAATAAGCAACAATTCAATAAATGTTTATCAAAAGTAGTAACTAAACATGTGTTAATGACTACTAACCCTTTGTACAAATAAATAGTCCCTTAATGCATGCATAAAGAAATAACCAAGATCCTCTCTGACTATCAATCAAACGGACTTGCTCCTACCATTAACTAATAGTAGTTGAGGTAAGTAAACATTTTACTAATTATAACTATTTATAATTCTTGGTCGATAGGTTAACAACTCCTTGCTAATATCTTATCTCTTTGCTTCAAAACCCAAAACTTTTCCTTTTGATAGTTTTGTTGAGTTAAACTAAACATTAACATTTAAGTTTCAAAAAACCTACCCTATTATACCCGAAATTATGATCAACATTCTGATGTGGCAGAAACTAATACTTATGATCTAGGGCTTTATAGGTGTTGTTTGGAAAAACAATTAAACTCAATATTACCTTTGTGAACCTAAGTTTTTTATTTATTTTGGCAATTCAAAGTTGTCATTGAAAACAAAAAAAAAGATTAAAACCTCCAATACTCCAACCTAGGGGTGAAAGTTATTCGGATAAAATCCAAAATCCAATCCAATCCAATCCGAATTAGTAATTCGGATCGGATTCGAATTGTGTTCGGATTGAATTTTTTTGAAAAATTGGATTCGGATTGAATTTTTTTGAAAAATTGGATTTTCGGATCGGATTGGATTGAGGGTAATTGGATCCAAAAATCCAATATAACCAAATAGTAATATGCCTTGTATTATGTATCTGGATTGGGCTTAAGTGCTTAACTGAATTTTTTTATAAAAAAAGGCCTAGTCCACATTCCAGTAGGCGTAGCACTTCAAATCTTCCCCAAAAACCCTAACAACACTTAATTTCTCATTTCCTAAATCTACTAGGTTGTTGTTGTGCTTAATTTATTTCATCGAAAAACTAAGTTTTAAAAAATCGGATTTTCGGATCGGATCCAATATAGAGAATGAAAATTCGGATTGGATTGGATCGGATTCAAACTCTAATTGGTTTGGATTCGGATTGGAAAATTAAAATCCAAATTTTATTCGGATCGGATTGGATTAGGCCCTAATCCAAACCGTACACCGAACTTTCACCCCTACTCCAACCTATAGGAGCTAACCTAAAGCATCAACAAGACACATAAAGCTAAGACTTGACAAACTCAGGTTCAAAGCAAAAAGAACTATCAGTTGCCCTTCCATAGCCAAACAGGATTAACAAGTCAACATCTACGCAAGCAGTGTTCTCCTAAGATCCTCTGAGCATCTACAAGCAACTCTAAAAAGAACTTGTCTACACAATGTTCAGTGCTAGCACACTGCCCCCCAATACCACTTGATTACTTCAAAGCCACACTTGGTACAAAGCTTCAGCTAATTAAACATCATTTCGTAGAGATTTGATTGGTTAGCCCCTTGCTTTTACAGTGAGCTATTGCTTGTTGGACTTCATAGTGAAAGTTACCTCCTCTGTGATGTATCCCAATCTGCTGTAAACAAGTAGACCACACTCTAATAGTCACAACATAATAAAAAAATAGATGATGATAGGTTCGTTGTAAACACATCAAAGACACCTAAACTAACAAATATAAAGCAAATGTCGAATCCACAAGGAAGCAATGGCTAAATAAGCAAAGACTAATTCGCTAATTATGTTGAGATAAACCAATTTTTTGATTTTTTGAAGGATTAGTAATTAGATCTAAAAACCTAAAATAACTAGAAAATCAATAACTCAAATTAGCAAAATCAAACAAGGGAAATAAACCAAAGACAAAAGAACTATAGGATTGGGGACATTCACCAACAAATGATCCAAAAATCTAGCATCAAAGTTAAAGGGAAAACATATGGGGGATCACAAGAGAAAATCATGCACTTAGGAACCCTAATTACTCTGTCGAGCTAATTAGAGGAGCTTGATTAGTCACTCATATAACCTATTCTCATGGCATAAGCAACTAATCTAGCCAATTCAAGAATAACATGATAAATTAAACTTCCCTAGATGAGTAAATGCTTATTCTCATTAACCTAGCACCCAAAGTTTGTATATCCCTAACTTCATCTCTCGATACTTCACTGGGGATTCCAACTACGCAAGTTAGGTGGGGATCAATCACCAGCAAACCCAAGAAAACAAGCTTGATCAACAAGTTAAACCCTAAATGCTAACCCCCTAACCTAGATCTAGGATCTAAGGATCAAATAAAAGCTACACCCTTTCCCCTAGTAGAAGACTACTCACAAATGAACTTACCATACCAAATCAAAACTTGAAGAAACTTCATCACCATAACCATGGGGGAAAGAGGAAAAAGGAAAATAATAAATAAAAGGAAAATTTCCTCAGGTACCCCTAATGTTTGACGTAATTTTCAAATTGCCCCTCACATTTGGGGAATTCCTCATATACCCCTGAACTTTGACTTTGTGCTTATAATACCCTTACTGCTAAAGGAACACTAACGTCGTTAGTTTTTGCTCTCTTCCTTCTCGATTTTCTCTCTCTCCTCACACCATCCTCCATTAATGACTATCTAAAGCTCCAAACTTTCTCTCTCCTCCCACCTACATGCCTTTCTCTCTCCTCCCAAAGATTTCACAAAACCCAAACTAAAAACTCCAATGTACCTTTTCTTTTCTACTTTTCTCTCTCTCTCTCTCTCTCTCTCTCCTCTCACAAATTTATATCTAAAAAAGAGATGTTTTGTTGGTTGGTAATGCTAAATCTACTTGAATTTTCATCTGGGTATCTCACATTTTTTGTGGGATTTCACGAATTTTGTGCAGATTATATGGTTTGAGCCCCTGAATTTTGAGAATTTAAGATGGGTAATTTATAATTTTTGATGTTTTAGATGATAATGGTGGCTGCCATTTCTATAGTTTTGCAAGACCCGTTAAAAGGGTCATCTCAACAAGGAAGTGGGGCTCATAGTAGGATGCCATTGTTGCCATCGCAGAGAGAAATTGGAGTTCATTGTGCTGTTGTTCTAGAGTGAGAAAATAAGAGTAGAGGAGAGAGAAAGAAGAGATGGAAGATGAAGATTGGGAGGAGAGAGAAAGGCATGGAGGTGGGAGGAGAGAGAAAGCTTGGAGCTTTCGGTAGTCATCAATGGAGGATGGTGGGAGGAAAGAGAGTTTATTGAGGAGAAACAGAGAAAAAACTAACGGCGTTAGGGTTCCGTTAGTAGTAAGGGTATTTTAAGCATAAAGTCAAAGTTCAGGGGTATCTGAGGAATTCCCCAAATGTGAGGGGCAAATTGAGAACTACGTCAAACCTCAGGGGTGCCTGAGGAAATTTCCCTAAATAAACACAAGATCTAATCAAGTAAACATAAACTAAACAAGATTAGATAAAGAGGAAATGAAATAATTAAGAAATTACCAACTTTTATTTTTGAATAAAATCTGAAAATGGAGTTCAAAAGTTTCAAGCTCAACTTTCTCTCTCGTAGGGTTCGAAAAAATTGAAATGCTAAACCAAATAAAACCTTACTAAATTAAAATGTAATCTAGCTTAACCTAAAACAACATAAACTTGTCTTGTATAGTGCTAAAATAAGCTAAGTATAATTACAATTAAACCCCCGCACAAATGGGTATTAGAAAAGAAGAGTGTGAGAAAACCAAGGCGACTCGGGCGGGTGACCCGATCTGAGCGCTCGGGTGGGACTCGGCCCGGGCGGGTCAACCCAGTGTCCCAGGAGGGTCCACTTCATAAACTTCATGTCAGGTCAGGGTGACATGGGCGGATTGACTGGCCCAGGCCCTCGGGTCAGGCTAGATCCACCCTTTTTCTTCAATTTTTGCACCTTTGTGCTCTTTTGATGCTTCCTCTTCGATTCTCCATGTCCAGGGTTGTGAAAGTGCCATCCAAGCATGCTCCTAAGTCTTGAAATAAGACAAGAACACCAAATGAATCCGTATACAAGTAGGAAAATTACATAACTTAAGAAAATAGCTAACAAAAAAAAATCTAAACTAACTCAAAAAGCATTAGAATACTAACAACAAATTACCAAAAAGTAATGAAATAAACAAGGTATCACATGGTCAACAATTTTTTCAATTGAATTGCAAAGACCACAAGAGTTATCATCCACCACTTTCCAAGCATACAGTCTACTTCTAGTAGGGAGACTTTCATAAAGAGAAATTCAAGTATGAACAAAGCTTTTGAGGTTAGCCTTGTTGTTGCAGATAATTTTCTTCTAAGGGACCTGCTGGTGCTTCCCATGCATAGCTTCATACATTTTTCTTAATTAAGAATCTAGGAGCTTCAAGTAAACTCTACACATTGTACTCCTCATTCAAGTCTCTATTGTTAATAATCTTCTTCAATGACCATGAGAAGCACTTTGGAACTACCATGAACTTGACATCATGTTGCTTCACATAATAAGCATGGATCCATCTAATCAAGAGCCCACCCTGCTTCATGGCAATAGCCCAAAAATATTTGGCAATTGCAGCTTTATTCCACAAGAGAAATGTTCCATCCTCCACACACCTTCTTACAACCGAGAGTATCCCAAACAATGGAGGCTTTTTTGATGCTACATCTTGACCAGTCCATAAAAAGGTTCTACAAATTCTTTGAAATCCCCTCTAAGCCATATTGAGGAGAATAAAAATTTGACACCAATATAATTGAATTCCATGAAGCACATAATTGACAAACTGTAATCTAGCAGCATAAGATAATTTCTTGACTGTCCAAATCTTCACTCTTGATGTAGTTTTGAGGACCTAAGTTTACTATGTTGGTTTATAGTGAACACATAGCATAGATAACCACATATAAACTTAATAAACATTTAGATAAAACAAATGCATATAATTAAAAGCAATAATTAAAAGTGATCCTAGTATGGCCCCCCTAAACCTTCATGGTAATCTTCCTTGAATCTTCATGGATCACGATCCTTGATTCTTCTTGGAACTTCATTCTTGATTACAAAAATATTTGAAATTTAAATTACAAAAATACAAACGATACGAGAGAGCGTATTTAATTTACATAAAAATTAATAATTCGCAGGTCGTATTTGTATCTTACCTTAGGCCATACTAGTCACAATATGCAAACGCAATATCATATATTAATAAGCATCCATGCATTTATAATATTAATCTATAATAAGTGTTTTTCTAACCTATACCATAAGGCATAGATGAAGAGCATTAAGTTTCCCTGTAAGATATTATTATACAGAAAGTTTCCATTTCAAAATCCAATCAAACTAAAAAATTTTACATGATTCTCTATCTTTAGTATCTATCCTTATTTATTAACCCCAAATGAAATCTTATTATATTATATTATTTTTTAATAAAATCTTTAAAATCTTAAGGGCTACCAAACATATGACATAGCAGCCATGCTGCTGCCACTCCTTTCGTACAGGTAGCCTGCACAAACAGCCACACGTATAACCACCGCACAACATCAGCATGACCCACAGTCGAACATAGGCGTTCCCAGCAACCACAAGCCACGTTGAGGCCTGCCCAGCCGCGCCAAGCATTGTTCAGTCGCGCCGAGCACTCAGGGGCTGAACTAGAAAAATAGTTTAGAGGGGACCAAAAATGTAATTTTTTTTAAAGGGGGCCAAATATAAAAATTAAACTATTTATCTTAAACAATTACATTTTCAGCCTTCATTTTTGGAAAATCCAAATGTTCATGGGGGCCGCGGCTTCCACCCCCCTCCCCCGTGATGTTTCGCCACTAGAAGCACTGCCTACCCTTTCTTATAATGCACCTGCGCCCACCACCGTGGCACCACTAGAATGTGGCACGCCAACCAGACGCGGTGCGTGGGCAGATCTTTCCTCTTATTTCTCCCACTCAGTTAATCATAACTTTTGTATAAAATTGAATGAGAAAGAACAACAATTGTCTTTGGGGGAAAAGTTAGGGTTATTTGATAATTCTTGCACAAAACTATTCTTGCACAAAACTATTATATGCATAAATCAACAAATTAGGTAAAATAATTTTGAATTTAGTTAGCAAACAATGAAATTAGATTTTTAAGCTTGTCAATTAGGATTTTATAAGTAATCAATATTAATCAGAAAGAAGCAAACAAACATTCAAGATTGGGCAATTCTTATTAGAATTATTGATGGAAAAATAACAACTTTGAATTTTTTCAACAAAATATAAAATTATGTTTTAAATTTTGTTCATTTCGATTTTATGCATAATCATTATTAAATATAAAACTAACTAGAAACCAATCAAATTAATTAACATAGTCGAAAATTACATGAAGCAAATAATAATTAATTACTTCAAAAAAGAAAACAAAATTAGATCTATTAATTAATTAAATCGAGCATAATTATTTTTAAATAATTTTCAATCAATTAATATCACCATATTAATTATGAAAATTAATACCATAAAATAATTCCCTCCCTTAATTGAATAAAAAAAATCAAAATAGCACATCAACATGGTCATGAAATGTTATGCAAGAGGCTAAAACTGATACCATTGTAGAAGCTCATAGATGCAAATAGCAGAATTTCAGGAAATAATTTTCTAACATTTATCAAAGAATTGCATGCGTAATACTAATATGAATCGTATATTATTTTGAAATTACAACCTTTGTAGCGTGAATTCCACAAGTTTTAATGACCCAAAAGCCCCACTAGTTGCTCCTCTAATCAGTCCATATTGTGTCACAACTCACACACAACAATAAGTTGCATAATCACCTAAATCCTAATATTATAACCTTGTTATAATATGAGAGATTAGGTTTAATGAGAGAACATAAACCTCCTTTAACCCCTCCATATGGCCGACCAACATAAGGTAAATGGGCCTCATGTTTTGACTCTAGTTTGTTGATATTATGTGTGTCCTTTTAGGAATTAAATTATTTTAGTTGTAGGCCCAAACGACTTATCCTATTAATCATTTTTATTATCTATCAAGTAAAAGCGATTTACTAAAATAACATAATTAATTATCTCTATAATTTATTCCTATTCATATTTAGTATCTGCCGGAAATTGTCTAAGTACATATTCCTTCATAGAAGTCATTCGTCAATTACAATCATCCCCTAAAAGATCTAAAATCTAAATACAAGTATTAAACATCAACACTGCTTTCGATCTGCTCCTGCATAAATTTAGATGTCTTTGTATCGTTCTAAACTAGCTTCATTGATGTGTAAGTAGTTGAGGTGATAAGACTTGACCGCTCCTCCACGTCAACAAATTTGCAAGGCAGATCTTTTAAATATGTAATCCTAACCCTATAAATATCCAGATCTATTAATCTACAAAACAAAGCTTTTAAATTTGTATCCTTGCACCAGTGGCGTATCCAGGATTCCAACTCTATGGGTTCAGAGCCGGTAAAAAAAAATCTACACAATAATTTTTGTGACTTGTTTCCCGCACGATCTTTCCAAAAAAATTCTAAACCCTTCATAGTCACAATACAATCTACACAATAACACAAGCACGAAATTTCAACTCCATGAGTCTAGACACTACAAAGTTCAATCACATTTAATCATTCATTCATTCACAATCCACAATCCACATTCATTCCTTCAACATTTATTCAACATTAACAAATCACAATCCAAAGTCCACAATCCACATTCATTCAACATTTCAATCTGAAATTCATAAAGCAACAAATTCATTCTATGAGTAATTGAGTATTGAGTCAGTGAGTCTAAGTAGTACTAACAACTAACAACTTAACAAGTAACAACTCCACAATCCACAATTCCACATTCATTCATTCAAGTATCCAACATTTAAATGCTTAACAAAATTACATAACTACAATTACATATTCTAATCATCTAATGTCTAAAAGACTAAAATCTGAAATAGTGAAATTCATATTTAAAATTGAAGAATTGGGCTTTTTACCGTTCAAACTTCAAACAGTTGGATAGATGCTCTGATGCGGACTGCGGTCGCCGGAAATGTTCGCCGTCGCCGTCGCGGTAGCAACAAATGCGGTCGCCGTCGCTGGTCAGTTCTTCGTTCGTTGGGTCGTTGCTAGTGCTAGGGAGTTAGGGTTTTGGGGTTTGGGGTTTGGGGGAAAAATGTCGGCTGGTCACTTGGTCAGTGTGTTTTGTTGAGTTGTTGAGGGAGAAATGAGAATATTTAATGTTTAAAATTTAGATGAAAGAAAATAGAAGGAAAAAAAAAAAGGTGTTCGCGGAGACGCGGATTCGAACCTCAGACCTCCTCACCCCGCGCGCACCAGTGGAGATGCAAAACCACTGGGACACTGGCTTCTTTCATGTCTTACTTTGCACGCATATAATATATATCTAATATCTAAAATATTTTTAATTTAAAAAAAAAAAACTGGGCATTTTTTTTCCTAAAACCATAGTAAATCCGCCCCTGATGTGAACAAGAAGAGATTGAAAAGTCAAAGTAAACTAAATGACCAAGTGAAAGCACCTGTTTGGAATTTGGATGCTCGCGAGAAGGTTTATGGAAAAAGCATCAACATTACAATAACAATGAACACAGAATGCAGTAGGACTAACAAAACAGAATGCAGCATGACCATAGAGATGCTTTTATTTAAATCGATGCAAGTGTTTTTTTTTAAAAAAAATTAAGTTGAAAAGAGCAACTTATCAATTCAAGTTGTAAGACAAGTTGTAGTGGTCTTTTTTTCTAGTATGAATGGAGAATGATTTTTAAGTTTCGTCATGAAATGGTTCTATAAGTGATTAAAAACAAACCATCGCAAAAAAAAGGCTTGAAACCAAAAATGACGAAAAGTACCTAAAAACAGTGAACATCCCTAAATTGAGAAGGTAATCTGAACTTGTAGTTAATTTTATGTGGATGAAACTCAAGATTTAACCAGAAAACAAAGAGATGCGTGAATTCAATAAGAGAGAGACACACCATTTTAGATTTTTATTCGAAGGTTTGATAGAGTGTAAAATGGTTAAATGAGAAAAATGACTGAACTTCTATTCATCGCCCTGAAATTATTTAAAATCGCCCCAACTACCATGTAAATGTACCATTATACCCTTGGCTGCTTTTACAACTCTCTCTCCACCACCACCTAAAATCACTAACCACCAATCGCTACCTCCAACCCACCGACGATCACCATCGACGACAACAAAGTCTCCTGACGACGTAAATTTTTTTCCGACAAGGTAAATTTTTTTTTTGACGAATTCCATGGGGCTAACGTGTGGCCTGCACGTTGGCCACCATGGACACAACATCCGGCCTAGACGTTGTGTCCATGGTGGCCAACGGCGAGCCGCACGTTAGCCCCATGGAATTCGTTAAAAAAAATTAACTCGTCGAAATTTTGTGCTCGTCGGTGATGATAGTCGGTGTTGATCGTCGGTGGTGATGGTGAAGATGAGAGAGAATATGAATTAGAGGAGGAGTTAAGTTGGAGTAAAAATCAAAAAAAATAGCAAGGGTATAATGGTACTTTTAGAGGGGAGTTGGGGCGATTTTAAGTAATTTGGGGGTGATGTTTAACAATCCCCAAAAATGGATGTGAAATGGAGAAATTAGAAGAGAGAGAAAAGAAGTAACGGTTAAAAAATAATTAATGAAGTCAAATATATTGTATTGTAAAAGGTGGGTTTGAGCATTTTTTATTCATAAAACATTAAATGTTGGTACACTTTTTTTTAAAATTCTAAGTTGGTCTTTTTTGAAACATGACCATGGAAAATGTGGGGCCACAATGAATGTGAGCCACCCACCTAAGCTTTCTTTTACCTTTTCTTTTTTGCTTTGAAATTATTTTAGAAAATACCAAAATCATTTATTCTAATTTTTGAAAATGTTTTAAATAATTTCGAAAAATACAAAAAAAAAACTAAAAAAAATTCTGAAAAATCCGAAAAATAATTTCGGCCAAAAAAAATTTTGGGGAAATTTTTTTTTTACCCATATTTTCTCTCTCCTCTCCTTTACCCCTTCCTCCCTCAAATCTTCCATGGATCTTCGATTCTTCTCGAATTTTCAGTAGATCTCTTACTTGGACCCTTCTCTTTCCATGAAATGGTAAGAATTCATGAAGAAATCATGAATTTGTGATGGAGAAGTTGTGAAATCGAAGTTTTAATTTCCGATTTTCGGGGAAAATTTTGGGGAATTTTTTTTCACTTTCCTCTCTTTCATATTTGTAAATCCGTGAAATAGATGAACAAACATAAAATTGATAATCATATGCACACCATGAACGCCCGAATTTCCATGAAAATTAAGGTTTGAGTTTCAAAATGAAGAAACTCAAAATCAAAATTCTAGGTCATTATGAATTTTAAAAAAAAATGGTTTGAATTGTTGTAAGATGTTGGGAAACCGCCGAATTGGGACCGATTTGTGCGTTTTTTGAGTATTGATTACCATTGTCAAACTAGATGAATAATTTCAGGAGTTTTTTGCGGGGATATACCAGGGTAATAGGGCATTTTGTGGGGATATACCTCACAAAACTTTTTTTGTGAGGATATACCAACCTAAATTTAAGTTTTGTTAAAAGGTACCAAAAACACTATTTCCGGCGAGAAAGTCAAATTTCCGGCCTTTGACTTGGTAGGAACTCGCGAGTGAGCCACAAATGTTGTGTTTTACCCTCTCAACCACGCGCATACTATTGAAATGTTTTTTTAAACAATTTTGTTAAGAATTCCCTCCCTTAATAACCAACCCCCTCCCTTAACATTTCCCTCTCCTTAAACCTTGAAAAAGAACGCTCTTCAATTCAGCAAGAAATGGCAGCCCAAAATCATCAATTGCAAAGTATGATGTCTTATTTTAGCTTTAATCTCAATTCAATTTACTTCTTGTGTTCTTCAATTGTACTATGTGGTTTGAATTTGTGCTATAGGGTATAAATTAGGGTTAAGTTACCAAGTCAAAGGCCGGAAATTTGACTTTCTCGCCGGAAATAGTGTTTTTGGTACCTTTTAACAAAACTTAAATTTAGGTTGGTATATCCCCACAAAATAAATTTAGTGAGGTATATCCCCACAAAATGCCCTCTTACCCTGGTATATCCCTGCAAAAAACTCTAATTTCAGAGGAGAGAGAAAAAATCGAAAGGATGAAGATGAAGTTGGGAGAAGATAACTGAACAGACACTTTAGGTAATTACTAAAATGGGATATGAAACGGACATTTTAGGTAATTACTAATATGGAACCTCCAATTCCAAAGTGTATTGAACTAAACAATACTAAGTACAAATTACTCAATATGATATAAATGTGTTAATCCAAATAAGCCAAATAGAATTATAAATTCACAACAAGTAAGAGATAAGAATGTCTTAATAGGTTTGGTAATATCCAAAACCATTTTGGTAATGCCCAAAGCATGTTTGGTAATTACCTAAAAGCATATGATCAAGGGTTAATTTGGGCTTTTTAATACAAGGAGGGACAATAGGTGCCCAAAACTGAAGTCATGGGGTTTGGTGAGGTTTTGGGCCTAATGGACCCAGTGAAATTATTGTCCAATCCCCATAGGATTGCATTGATGACTAATGGGAATGGATTGTGATTGGATAGATATGGTAATGCCCAAAGCATGTTTGATAATTACCTAAAAGCATATGATCCGGGGTTAAATTTTTGCTTTTTAGTACAAGAAGGGACAATGGGGGCCCAAAACTCAAGTCAATGGGGTTTAGTGAGGTATTGAGCCTAATGGACCTAGTGGCATGATTGTCCAATCCCTATATGATTGCTTTGATGAGTAATGGGAATGGATTGGGATTTGATAGGTTTCGTAATGCCCAAAGCATGTTTGGTAATTATCTAAAATCATATCATCTGGGGTTAATTTGGAATTTTTAGTACAACGAGGGACAATGGGGGCCCAAAACTCAAGTCAATGGGGTTTGGTCAGGTATTGGGCCTAATAGATCCAGTGGCATTATTGTCCAATTCCCATAGGATTGCTTTGATGAGTAATGGGAATGGATTGTGATTGGATAGGTTTGGTAATGCCCAACGCATGTTTGGTAATTACCTAAATGCATATGATCTAGTGTTAATTTGGACTTTTTAGTACAATGAAGGACAATGGGGGCACAAAACTCAAGTCAATGGGGTTCAGTGAGATATTGGGCCGAATGGACCCAGTGGCATGATTGTCCAATCCCCATAGGATTGCTTTGATGAATAATGGGAATGGATTGTGATTGGATAGGTTTGGTAATCCCCAAAGCATGTTTGGTAATTACCTAAAAGCATATGATCTGGGGTTAATTTGGACTTTTTAGTACAAGGAGGGACAATGGGGGCCCAAAACACAACTCAATGGGGTTTAGTGAGGTACTGGGCCTAATGGACCCAGTATCATGATTGTCCAATCCCCATAGGATTGCTTTGATCAGTAATGGGAATGGATTGTGATTGGATAGGTTTGGTAATACCCAAAACATGTTTGGTAATTACCTAAAAGCATATGATTTGGGGTTAATTTGGACTTTTTAGTACAACAAGGGACAATGGGGGACCCAAAACTCAAGTCATGGGGTTTAGTGAGGTATTGGGCCTAATGGACCTAGTGGCATAATTGTCCAATCCCCATAGGATTGCTCGATGAGTAATGGGAATGGATTGTGATTGGATAGGTTTGGTAATGCCCAAAGCATGTTTGGTAATTACCTAAAAGCATATGATCTGGTGTTAATTTAGGATTTTTAGTACAAGGAAGGACAATGGGGGCCCAAAACTCAAGTCATGGGGTTTGGTGAGGTATTGGGGCTAATGGACCCAGTGGCATGATTGTCCAATCCCCATTGGATTGCTTTGATTAGTAATGGGAATAGATTGTAATTGGATAGGTTTGGTAATGCCCAACTCATGTTTGGTAATTACCTAAAAGCATATGACTTGGGGTTAATTTGGAGTTTTTAGTACAAGGAAAGACAATGGGGGCTTAAAACTCTAGTCAATGGGGTTTAGTGAGATATTGAGCCTAATGGACCCAGTGGCATGATTGTTCAATCCCCATAGAATTGCTTGGATGAGTAATAGGAATGGATTGTGATTAGATAGGTTTGGTAATGCACAAAGCATGTTTGGTAATTACCTAAAAGCATATGATCTGAGGTTAATTTGGGCTTTTTAGTACAAGGAAGGACAATGGGGCCCAAAACTCAAGTCAATGGGGCTTGGTGAGGTATTGGGCCTAATGGACTCAGTGGCATGATTGTCCAATCCTCATAGGGTTGCTTTGAAGAGTAATGGGAATGGATTGTGATTGGATAAGTTTGGTAATGCCCAAAGCATGTTTGGTAATTGCCTAAAAGAATATTATCTGGGGTTAATTTGGGCTTTTTAGTACAAGGAGAGACAATGGGGGCACAAAACTCAAGTCAATGGGGTTTGGTGAGGTATTGGGCCTAATGGACCCAGTGGCATGATTGTTCAATCCCCATAGGATTGCTTTGATGTGTAATGGGAATGGATTGTGATTGGATAGGTTTGGTAATGTCCAAAGCATGTTTGGTAATACCTTAAAGCATATGATTGGGGTTAATTTGGGCTTTTTAGTTCAAGGAGGAACAATGGGGGCCCAAAACTCAAGTCAATGGGGTTTAGTGAGGTATTTGGCTTAATGGACTCAGTGGCATGATTGTCCAATCCCCATATGATTGTTTTGATGAGTAATGGGAATAGATTGTGATTGGATAGGTTTGGTAATGCCCAAAGCATGCTTGGTAATTACCTAAAAGTATATGATATGAGGTTAATTTGTGCTTTTTAGTACAAGGAGGGACAATGGGGGCCCAAAACTCAAGTCAATGGGGCTTGGTGAGGTATTGGGCCTAATGGACCTAGTGGCATGATTGTCCAATCCCCATAGAATTGCTTTGATGAGTAATGGGAATGGATTGTGATTGGATAGGTTTGGTAATACCCAAAGCATATTTGGTAATTGCCTAAAACCATATTATTTGGTGTTAATTTGGGCTTTTTAGTACAAGGAGAGACAATGGGGGCCCAAAACTCAAGTCAATGGGGTTTGGTGAAGTATTGGGCCTAACGGACCCAGTGGCATGATTGTCCCATCCCCATAGGATTGCTTTGATGAGTAATGGGAATGGATTGTAATGGGATAGGTTTGGTAATGCCCAAAGCATGTTTGGTAATTACCTAAAAGCATATGATATGGGGTTAATTTAGGCTTTTTAGTACAAGAAGGAACAATGGAGACCCAAAACTCAAGGCATGGGGCTTGGTGAGGTATTGGGCCTAATGGACCCAGTGGTATTATTGTCCAATCCCCATAAAATTGCATTGATGAGTAATAGGAATGGATTGTGATTGGATAGGTTTGGTAATGCCCAAATCATGTTTGGTAATTACCTAAAACCATATTATATGGGGTTAATTTGGGCTTTTTAGTCCAAGAAGGGACAATGGGGGACCAAATCTCAAGTCATGAGATTTGGTAAGGTATTGGTCCTAATGGACCCAGTGGCACGATTGTCCAATTCCCATAGGATTGCTTTGATGAGTCATGGGAATGGATTGTGATTGAATAGGTTTGGTAATGCCCAACGCATGTTTGGTAATTACCTAAAAGCATATGATCTGGGTTAATTTAGACTTTTTAGTACAATGATAGACAATGAGGGCCCAAAACTCATGTCAATGGTGTTTAGTGAGATATTGGGAATAATGGACCTAGTGGAATGATTGTCCAATCCACGTTGGATTGTTTTGATGAGTAATGGGAATGGATTGTGATTGGATAGCTTTGGTAATGCCCAAAGCATGTTTGTTAATTACCGAAAAGCATATGATCTTGGTTAATTTGGGCTTTTTAGTACAAGGAGAGACAATGGGGGCCCAAAACTCAAGTCAATTGGATTTGGTGAGGTATTGGGCCTAATGGACCCAATGGCATATTGTCCAATCCCCATAGGATTGCTTTGATGAGTAATGATAAATGATTGTGATTGGGAGAACATCATCCACTTAGTAGGATGGTAATCTTCATAACATGTTTGGTAATTATCTTAAAGCATATGATTGGGGTTAATTTCGACTTTTTAGTACAATGAGAGACAATGGGGCCCAAAACTCAAGTCAATGGCGTTTGGTGAGATATTGGGCCTAATGGACCCAGTGGCATGATTGTCCAATCCCCATAGGATTGCTTTGATGATTAATGGGAATGGATTGTGATTGGATAGCTTTGGTAATGCCCAAAGCATGTTTGGTAATTACCTAAACGCATATGATTTGGGGTTAATTTGGGCTTTTTAGTATATAAGGAGGAACAATGGGGGCCCAAAACTCAAGTCAATGGGGTTTGGTGAGGTATGGGCCTAGTACAAGGAGGAACAATGGGGCCCAAAACTCAAGTCAATGGGGTTTGGTGAGGTATGGGCCTAATGGACCTAATGGCATGATTGTCCAATCCCCATAAGATTGCTTTGATGAGTAATGGGAATGGGTTGTGATTGGATATCTTTGGTAATAACCAAAGCATAATTGGTATTTGCCTAAAATCATATTATCTGGGGTTAATTTGGGCTTTTTAGTACAAGTAGGGACAATGGGGGCCTAAAACTCAAGTCAATGGGGTTTGGTGAGGTATTGGGCCTAATGGACCCAGTGGCATGATTGTCCAATCTTCATAGGATTGCTTTGATGAGTAATGGGAATGGATTGTGATTGGATAAGTTTGGTAATGCCCAAAGCATGTTTAGTACTTACCTAAATGAGGCAATTACCAAACATGCATTGGACATTACAAAACCTATCCAATCACAATCCATTCCCATTACTCATCAA